>JARHVA010009083.1:370000-371817 GCA_037957365.1 Torreya grandis | reverse complement strand
TTAAATAAAAAATTATTTAGATCAATCTATGTTTGAATATTTTTAACTTTTATATTAAGATTGTTTTGTATAGATAGTAGGTTCCTTTAAAGGGATATAATATTATAAACTTCCCTTATATTTTAAACTTTCAAGGAGATGTTTATGTAGTATAATAAAAGAGGCTTCTCCCTTGTTAAGCCTTAGGTACACAACTTTTAATTTTAATTTTATATGTTTAAATTATATTAATGATATATTATCCATTTTCACAAAATAAATAAGATATAATATAATTGAAATATACCTTCTCATTAAGATATCATAATAGTGTGATTTTGAAATATTTTATAATAAGGATAAAGAGTTGACATTAAATGGAATCTCATGCATTGTGATAATTTTAGAAGATGTTATTTACTTATCTCTTACTTAAATATATTGTATTACAAATTTATGGGAAGCCTTGTTGTGGGTTTAGATAATGAAACAAATTAAATAAACTATTTGATTTTATTTGTCATATATTTTTGTTCTAACATTAGATGATTGAAAAAAATAGCTTAATAATTAAGTATACTTAAATTAATCAAACAAAAAAATAATGTATTTTTACTTGGGTTTTCAAGATGAAAATTTTGGGCATGACATTTTGGTACAAGAGCATTGGTGCAACACTAGGAAATCTAGGTAAATCAATATGGATAATTCAATTATCTTCAAGAAGAAAAGTTTTTTGTTTTAATAATGGTCCCTTATTAATGGAATATTATTTTTAAGACTATGGTTATATTGAGATACAAAGTGTGGGATGCCATATTTAATCTTATTTAATATTATAATAGTTGTGAATTATGACTGGTCAGCTATTCAAGAAACACATAGAAAACACATATATTATTAATGTGATATTTTAAAACATTTAGATATTGTGAGGTGATGCCCTATTTTTATTCTTAATTTTGATAGCAATAGTGTTATATGATTTATTAATGATTTAAAGTTATAGTAGTGTATTATGGTTGTGATTTATTAGATGGAATTGATCCTTATGTATATGTAGTGTAACTACCTCCATTTTGGTATGATGTACCTATGTTATCTTATCATCATTATTTTAAACCAATGTGATTGACCATAACATGAGTTATTCATATGTTTTCTTAACACTAGTAGAAATCTATATATGTATGTAACAAAAACCTATTGTTTTTAACCCTTGCATCATCTTGTATATGTATAAAAACTCTAGGATAAACTCATTATCTATAAATAAAAATATTTTTTGTATTATAATGATGTGTCTGTTATATTAAAAAATTTTAAATTGTGTTATGTGGACAATTTTTACTTATGTAAATATGAATGTACTTGTGATACACTTTATGCATAGACCACCTTTGTGATAATGTTATGTAAAATAACAATAATTCATGTAAATTTATAACACCTATGTGAAATATTTATGTAGTGTGATTATTGATTTGGTAATATGGTGTTGTGTTGTGTAACCTTGCATCATTACTATATTTCTTGAATATTAATGCAAATATAGGGTTTGAGGGAGGTATGTGTCTTTTTTTCATATGAATATGAAGTAGGTCATGGGATAGGAAGTGGATCTTCACATAGGTTGAAAAACACTTTTTCCCTTCACATTAAATATCACCCAGAGTCTTTCATGTGAGTGCACCATTAGTTATCAATGCACAATGGTCTATTTATGAAAAAAGTGTACCTATACTCACCCTTAGTGGTTGATGAAATAATAACCTTTGTTATTTACATCATATGTTAACCCTTGTGAAAAATATGATACTAATTTTCTATTTTTATTT
>JARHVA010009083.1:75000-365000 GCA_037957365.1 Torreya grandis | reverse complement strand
TTCGTAAAATTCCAAAATAGTACATAATGATTTGTGATTAGGTGACTTACTTATTTATAGTGGAACTAAATTAATATCATGAGTATTTCATCATTGGTAATAAGTAGTGTCTGCATCTAAGTGACTAGATCCTTAAAAATCCATGTCCTTGTGCAGGTTCACGTTTTGTCACCTTATAAATGAATATTAAACTAGAATAATAAAATTAAATCATGCTTTATGGTTTGATAAATGATTTTTTAACCAACTAACTAAATCATTTATTTTTTACCATTTAAACAAACAATTTGGCTCTAGTGCATTGTCATCCCTTCTGAACATTGTAAAACCTAGATAATTAATACTTCCCATGCATCTTTTCCATAGCTAATAATATATCCATTAGGGCTAATGTTATAAATTGTTGTTGAATTTAGTCATGTTTAGTCTCTTGTAACTATATAATGACTAGTTTTCTCTCCTTATATTATAGGAAATCTGTTTTAAACCCCAATCTACAATAAAATACCCATATCACGACCTTTTGATTATTAGGTTAGATATTTATAGGAGGCTACAATTAGTGGTAGATTAAGTCAAACTATTTTTCCTTATGTTAAACTTTGGTAACATAGCAATCCTAAATTTGCATGAAAGGGTATCTCGTACAAAGTCTTAGAAGTACCTAATTACACATGAGTTAGTTAGTGTAATACTCCACCTAACCTCATATTGGCTTAAGTACATGATTAAGTATTTATCATGGTTGTCCATGTTGATATGCCATCTATTCATGATTTTTATCACTCCACACACACCAAAAAAAAAACACACAAAAATTTGATGATATCATATTGGAAGACAATGAAGTAATTTTTATTATTTTTTAGAATGAATAAGTAATTTATTAATGTGTTTTTTTTTTATATCTCTTCATACCATAGAGTTGTCATTATGATTTTGGTGCATCTATAGGTAATAGGGGTTTTTAACGAGTTGATAGATTATGTATATATTGATGATGAGATGATATGGTGAGGGTTTGAATATACTCCATCAGAGTGTCATTTGAGATGACATAGTATAGTCATTATCTTTAGTAAATGATACCTACATAAATCATATATCCTAACAACATATTAGCAATGAGGATCACCTTGTATCCAACCCAATATATGGCACATTAGATGCATAAGTCCTTATCAATTTCTACCTATGTGGTATAAGCATAAGAGTAAATTGAGATTTATGAGGACCATTATCCATGTGTATATGGAGAATAAATAAATAAATAATATAGTCCAAAATGGTTTTTTGATCATTAAATTGAAATATAATTATAATTTTTACCATCAACAAATTATCCAATATGAATAATAAAATCAAGGAGAAATAAAATTTAGGCCATGGTGGATCCTAAACCAAAAATAAAATGATAAGTGACCACTCTATGCACTATTTAGAGATTCCAATATAATTAACTAGAGTGTAACAATAAAATAGTTACTTAATAATAAAATTAAATGTAGATAATATGGAAAATATTTATAGGAGATGAAAGTGTATGAAATTTGTAGAAGAAGAATGGAGATTAAAACAAGACATGATATCTGATCCTATAGCCTATATAAAAGTAAATGTAAACAAATAAGTATTCACATATAAGAAATCTTATAGTAAAAAAATAGCATAGAACACCATCACAGATTTAATGATGTTTTCCCAAAGTAATTAAAATAATAAATGATCACAAGGACCCTATGATAAATGGAATGAAAAGGTATATTTAAGGATCATAAGAAGATGGGAAATTTTTTTTGGGTCTCTCATAAATAAATACATATTCCTCTAAGAGAGAAAACATTAGTCAAATATACTCAACTGAAAGAAAGGCTTGAAAAACATGTTACAACGCTTGATCAATTTTAGTTATTTTAGTAGATAATACATTGATTAATAGAAGATAGAGTATCCATTGTAAAATATTTGAATTGAAATGTATTATCATAGTATACATATACTAATATATAAAAATCCATTTTATTATAAGGCATCCATAGTTCTATGTAAAAAGAAAATCTTGGTGATATATATTTATCTGAAGGAAAATTTTGGCATTGTTAAATGGACTAGTTCTTATCTAAACTAAGTTACTTTAGTGGATAACATTATAACTATAGAGGATAGGTAAATGAGATGGATTACTTAGCTTCACCCTATGGATTATGTGAAACTTTCATATGGATGGTCAGGTGGATAATGACAGTAAATTTCACATAGCTAGTATTAAAGGATGAGCACGATGAAGTCTGTTGATCAACAAACAACCTTTGATAATAAAAGTGCATGCATTATAACTTGAATATTCCTTTCATAGTTTAATTTATTGATATTAAATATTAATTTTGATTGGAATAATACTAATACTAATTAATACATGTCATACATGATCACTTGGGTGACCTAGATTGATCAAAAATAAAATAAATAGCTTAATATTATTATTTTATTAAGGAATAAAAAGAATATTTATTGTTCTTAGAGTGATAAAATGAGAAATGGTCATTCATAATGAACACACACATTTTAATTCATTATATTGCATATTTAGGTATATTTATGCATTTTGAACAGTGAATTTAAATAGTTTGTATTAATTAATATATTAATGAACCCTTTTTTCTCTACTTTCTATGGAAAAAGTAAGAATTTTTTTATAATTGGATTTTTATAAACCATATTACACTTGTTTATTGCATTTAATGAACTTTCCATCTTGACTTATGAATATAAACTACTTAAATGAATGACCTTGGTTCTATACTTAGAAAATTAATATTATATATCATTGGTCATTAAATACTATATGGAGGTATTATGGTCATAGATTTTAATGTGTGTTGATTTATTTACCAACTTGAAATTTTTTATATGTTCTCTAACTAGTTTAGTTTTCTTCATCTAATTAAATATAAGTCTAATGAAGAATTTCACCTATGTGAATTATTAACATATATCTCATGCTGGATAAGATGGAAGTATTATTAGAGATGAGATATTAAATGTATGATCTCAAGGAAGAATTCCTAATTATGATTTTTTTTAAATAAAATATGTATTCCTTCAACAATTAAGGTAACTATTGTAGACACTCAATTTAGACCCTTTTCATGCCAAAACTAGGATTCATATCAATTTCTAGCAAACAATGAAATATAATCCTGTAAATCACTTTAATTTCTAATATTCATCTATGTAATCAATTTAATTAGTCAAAAATATGGATATGGTTTATTATTTTGGTTATTACCCTATATGCACCCATAACCTAGTTTAGTTTCAACATTAGTCAAATTATTACCTAGTAATTTGATGTCCTTAGCCTGTCAAGATATTAATTTAAAACATTTAAAATAATTACCAAAATATAAAAAATACCAATCAAGATAAATTCAAAATAAAATATCAATTAAATTTCTTATGTAAAAAAATCCAAGTTAAATTAGTGAATTTCATTTATCAAAAAAGGACTTTTTAGCCAACTATGAAGTTAAGGTCAAAGGAGCTAATAACATTATACATTAATTCCTAATATTATGAAAAGGTGAGTCACAACATCACCAATATATAAAGTGAGTTGTCATGGATTATAAATATTTGAAAAATTAGTTTTCAATAACTCATGATTCATCTAACCCAACCCAGGGCTAACCTAACTTAGCTTAGGTTTTTTTAGATTGAACCAAAGTTGGAACTAAACCTAATCTCCCTAAGGTTAGATTTACTTTTGAGAACTATAAATACATTTTAACTCACTCTACCCAAATAATATTTTAAGTGTAAGATTATTTTGTATGAATGACTTCAATAAGCCATCAAAGTAATGTTATATTGCTAATTTGATACCAAGATTCACACCAAGCCAAGCCTAGTGAATCCACAAGTGGCCATTGGATAAGTGCTACCAACATGGAAAAGTGTTGATAGAAGTCTATAATGAAATATACCAAGCAATAACACCTAATATTAGAATAAGTGGGCATAAATTTCAATAAGGGAAGCAAAATTATTATGTGTTTTTATCTTTATTTTGTGATCTTGTCCATTATATTATGATCTCCTAGTTTTTAGGTAAGAGTGTTTAGTTTCATTGTATTATTATGCATGGATTTTTATTATCTTCACTAATAAGAGATTAATCAAAATTTATGTGCTATTAATAATCCTAAGATACATAATGGCATACCTATTGGGACCACATACCCAATATGGCCAAGATGAATGATGTGGAACCTTTAGATTTCTTAAAAAGGGCATTTAAATCTTCATGTTTAGAGTTTTATGCTCAAAATTCACATCATTTTTTAAAAATTTGTAGGGATAAATGATGATCATATGAAATTGGTGATAATTAAATTAATCATAAATTACTATCATAGTCATTGATGATTATATCTATGTCAAAACACAAGCAGCCAGAAACATATTAAAAAATAACTTTTATTTTCTTTCCTTTTTGTGCCTAGAAATTAGTTTACTACCTTTCTAACCATATTATTGTAGGGCCATAAGAAATTTGAGTTTGAAATTTTTTTATAAATAATTTTTCATTCAAAACACATTTTTTATGTGATTTTAGGAAATGAAAATGATATTAAGAAATTGATGTTGATCATAGGAATTGGTGATGATCACTATAGTAATCAGTGACACTTCATTTGAGATAAATATTGAAACCAGAGAGCTAAAAATGGAATGTTGTTTATTTATTTGAATTTTTTCCCTAATATAAGAGAACCCCCTAAATTTTTTTTAAGAACCAAGGTGGAGAAAGAGAGGCCTAAACACTTATAAGTCTCTGCACACTTACATTTTACTAATTACAATTAAGCTAACCAAACTTATCTTTTCGTATTTTAATTTTACTAGAGAAAATAAGGCCAAGGGGTTAAAACTTCATTAATATTTGATTTGGTGCCTTTAAAATTAAAATCCACTTTATTTTAGAGATCTTATGAGATTTTCTCTTTTTTTGATCTTTTTTTATTAACTAGTTTTAAAGTTCCTAGATTAAATTATTTGTTTGTGCAAAATGAAAAACTTAGCATGTATATTTTCCCCCATCCCATATATAATGGAAGTGACCAAAATCACTTTATTTATTACCTTTTTGTTTATCCTAGAATGAAAATAACATCACATATGCTCTCCCCAATCTCTAAGTGACTTGAGTGACCCAAAAAAACCTCTAAAGTCTATCCAATTTTTGTTTATTTATTTTCTTGTATTAGTTTATGGGTAGGAGTTTCTCACCTCCTCATAATTTATTTAGGGATGTGTTGACCTGGAGTTCATCTCACAACATCATACCAAACCCAATCCATAGTGGGTTATATAAATTGGTCACATGATACTTGGATTTCTAGGGGATGAGTAGTTATCCTTCCAATTTTAAATAAATCTTGGGTTATTTCATACTAAGCATCCAAATTCACTAAGTAGTACATGACTAAAGTCACTATGCAAAGGACTAGACCTTTACATAGTAAATTAGTGAGTTCGAACCTAATTGACATGATGCACACTTGTGTTAGCCACACTTGAGACCATTCAGTGCATTTCAAAACTTATATATATATATATATATATATTTCAAGCCCACTTGTCATGGAATATCTTTCTAAATGTTAAGTGTTCCTCACTCTAAGATTATGCCACACACCAATGATTGAGAGATATAAGGGGGCTTTAAAACTCTACCTACACCTATTATTTAATTTTTTAATTAATACTTAATTCATTTTAAGCATTATTATATTGGTGGAAACTTTGGTAGAATCTGTGTGCACCTTGTTAGTTATAGGGATAGGATGATCCATTAGTGTTATTTATATTTTATTTTATTTACATGTGTGTTTGAGACTAAAATTATTTATTTGTTTGTCAAATAAAAATGAGTCTAAACCTTCACATGTTTTCACACCACTTTGAGTTAAGAAATTTTACTCTGCCAATTTTATTTTCACATTTGACTTTGATTTTTTATTCTAAAATCATTTGTGTCACTTGTTAAATGGGGTGTTGTTATGCTTCTTATTTTGTTCTAAACATTTGCCTTGGATTTTAGTCAAAAATAACTATCATACCATTTATTTTAAGGAACATTTTTAATGTGTTTAAATTATTCAAAAACACTTGTATCATTTGAAAATAACTCTTAAAATAGTTCATAAATGTTGATATTTTTGTGCCAAAAATATCAAAACACCTTATGCTTTAAGGGAGACCCATATTTTTTTTGAGAAAAATGTTTGAATATGGCCTAAATACCCTTTTCAAGACCTCAGTGGAAATTTGAGATTTATGTGCATTTTACAATGTGGACAAGTTGCAAAATTCACCCAAACTTCCACTTTCCCACCTACCTATGATCTATTAAAAAATAGAACTCTCATTATAAATTATAAATTTACAAAGTTTCAAACTATAATCAGGACCATGTTTTATGATATTCATCAATACCAGTGGGAATTATAAATCACATTATAATTTATATCTTTTCAAAGTTGTAAAGTGTAATGTAGACTCCACTTCCTACCTTTCACCATGACCCAATAAGAATCAAAACTTTCACTACACTTTACAAATTTTTTAAGTTTCAAAGTGTAATTGGGGTTCCTCTACCTGCTTCCAAATCATTTCTTGCCTCCAAAAAACCCCCTCAATGAAAAGTGGAGAATAAAAACAAATTACAAAATTACAAACTTGCAAAATTACAAAGTGACTCTATGGACCCACTTTCTCAACATTCTTCCATTTACTATGATGATTAGCATTAATTGCATGATTTTTCTATATGATTAGGTTATTTTCATCATTATCAATATTAGAAAACAAAACAAAAGTTTGTTTTCAAGTAAATCTATGATCCAAATCTCCAATATGAGCAACACCACTAACTAAATTTCATTCATCACCATTGTTAAGCAACACAAATGCCATGCACCAAATACACCATTACTAACCCCTATGCATGAAAACATGGTATTCTCCTAGGTTTCTTGAATTTTTCCTTTGGTATTTTTTTTTGTCATTCATGCCATTGTTTTTCTCAACAAAGTATAGGGTTACATTTCAAAAATTTAGTGTTTTATCTTTAGAATTATGAAAGGAATATCATCATTTTTCTAGTTGCTCATATTTTCTAGTTTTTACCTATAATATTAGAGTCTTTTTAAATTCATATATGTACCTAACATACTTAGGTTTACATGAAATATAAAATATCCCTTACACTATTACAAGGAAGAATTCCTCCTTCTATTGAAAGCTTGAACCTCCACTAAATTTTTTAACTGTAAGAACACATAAAATCCCCATTTAAATTTAGGTGGAGATTTCCCTTGCTTTAAGAACTCTAAGTTCCCATTAGAGATATGAAGTTTAATTACAATTTAAAACCCCATTAGAACTTTTTATTAGAATTTATAGTTGTTTCATATTATACCTCTGCAATATTTTTTAACTACAAAAGCATAACAAAACCCCATCAAGTTCAAAGAGGAAAAATAACCTGTAATTGCAAGCCCAAATCCCAACCAACTCTATAGTTGGTTTTTTCACCCATTTACCTATTATACATGTCTATAAAAGAGATGAAGTTAAATTTAAAGGGACCTAGTGTCCCATCCATCCTAGATTCAAACACCAATGAGATAAATGACACATATATAGGTCATCTACACCTAGAAGACTTATGGAATAGAGTCAATGTAGAATTCAAGAATGATTGGATTCAAAACATCTACAATAATGGTTTGCCTCAAGATATAGCCTTCATATTCTTAGTACAAATCCCCAAGCTTGTGATCACCATGGCTAAACATAATGATGCTGAGAAGAGGGAAGTGGTGAATGATAAAGGGGAGAATATTTTAAATCTTGACCTAGATTTCATTAATACTATGTTGTTGATCCTAGAATGTGGAAGCTACATAGACAGTCCCCTTTATTCCTCCAAAAATTTTGATTAGGATATTAACTCAACCTATTTATGGGTTTTAAATAAATAGTGTTTAAAAACCCCTATGTCTATAGTCACAAGAATGATAAAGACCATGGGTAGGATAGACTTCAAGGATGAAGTATGACATATCATTATACTCTTGTATAAAGTTATAGGAAGCCCAAATGCAATGAATTATAAATATTAAATGTATTACTATATTTTAGTAGTCCATAAAAATAAACAAAACATTCACTAGGATCAATTGATTAATGATTCTATTCATACAAAGTTTCTATAGGTCCAAACCACTGCTAAATTCTATATGACCTCATATGTGGTCTATAATTTAACAAGAGGGAGGGAATTCTTGAGATTAAACATAGTGCCATATCAAATCAATAAAGTTTTTAACTACTATCCTAATCTCAATTTTGAAGGGAGAAGATAACAATTAAAAGATTTAATGATGCCTTTATTTACTGCATCATAACCACATTTGAAGAAAATATAGGGATAATAAGGTTTTTTGAGGCTAAAACAACAAAAATTACAAAGTGGGGGTCATACTTTATTTAGTTTCCTACACATTCATACATTATATTTAGTGGTTTGAATGGGTGTCCTTACACCCTTCTTAGATATGTCAGTGATAAATGAGCCTTAATGGCACTTTTGAGGCAACTTTTGGAAACCCACAAGTTATTATCAAGTAGACACAAGATAAGGGTACACTTCCCTACTAGTATAGGGAGGTACACATTCCCTTATCTATCTAAGAAAAAATGTGTGAATGAAGAGATGACTCAAATGATCCTGAGAGATTTTGATGCTAGGCTCTTTTATGATGTGACTAGTTATGTTACCAGTATAAGGGTTCGTCATATTCCCACATTCCATTCTATGAAGACTACTGAGAGGATATGCAGGATGAAGAGGCTGTTAGGTTGAGATATTATCTTAGAAAGACCATAGAAAAAATTAAGACTTATAATATGACATTAATTCTAAAATATTTGAAAGATAATGAAAAACTAATGGATAGGATATATTATGATAATCAAATCTATCTCCAACTTTTCCTCTAGTTTGGTGATCTACACTGGAATCCTTCTCCTTATTAAATAGGACCAACCAAGTTATAAATAGAAAATTGAACTAGTTAAGGAGAAAGTGGGTTAAAATAACCAAAGAGACCCTAAATATCACATATAGGTTTATAGAAGTAAAGAATAAGGGTGTAGTGGTAACATCAGGAAAGGGTTCTAGCTATGAAACCCAAGTAGATCATGAAGTGTGGCTAGTTGTCTTGCATAAATGGAAAAATATTAGAAGGTAGGAAAGGCTTACTATAGTATCCAAGAAATAATAACCAAAATAATGGATCATCCACTATAAATTTACATATGGAACACAACTATTGTAACCCCTCCTATACATACTATCCATCCAAGTAATCACTTCTCTTATTTTTACTAGCTCATTGGTGCAAGTAATTACCCCTCTTATTTTCTCCAACCCACTAATGCAATTAATAATTCCTTAATCTAAATCCATAGTACCATTGGTTCCCTTAGAAATTATTCAATTAGTGTAGTTGTTTGTCCCAACTCCACCTCTACCTCCAACTTCCACAAACACTTCCACCCCATTAATCACCAACACCAAGCAATAATACATGGCTATTGACTTAGTCATTCTGATTATAACCCCACTATATATCATATCCACTAGGTATAATACACCCATATCTTAATCTTCCATAACACTATATATTTCTTCCACTCTATCCATTCCCACTACATTAATTGATTCTTTTACTGCCTTAGACACCACCCTTCCATAAGTTCCCTTATTCTAACAACATGTGCCTACCTCTCCAACTATGTCACTTCTAAATTCCACATCCTTGGTAAGAACATACACCTCACCCATACAAGTATATTTGCATTATTCCATTCTCACATTAACCCAATCCCCCAACATGGAGGTGGAAATAAATATACCCATAAACACAACTATGGAAACTGAACCCACCAATGGGGAAGACATAGCTAAATCATTAACCAAAGAATCAGTGGTAATGTTAGTCATATATATGGAACTTTTCATGATAATCACTATTGTAGAAGCTTAATTTATATACTCATAAGTAATATTATCCATTACATCAACACAAGACTCACTGGTAGCTACTCTAAATTGACTAGCACAATCAGTATCAAAGAAAAGGAAACATATGATATCTCCTAGCACACTGGATTTTGGTCTATTATAAGCATCCAAATGACTAAATAAATTCCCAAAACCCATCTCCAAAATATCATGTGATGTAATAGGGTAAAAATATGTAGAGATAGAATTTCCCCCGCCTGACAAATAAAAGGAAGATTTAGTGGTGGGGGATTATTAGATATCTAAGGTACACCTAGGTCCTATAACAAGAGTGGGACTAAAACATGATATCTAGATAAGTATAAGTTTTATTTTTAATAAAATGGATAGTTACAAGGTCACCAAAGATTATTTTAAGAATAAATTTTAGTAGTTGACAACTACCTTAAGAAAGTTCATAAACCCATCAAATCCACTAGATTTTTCCTAGCCAACTCAATATCTCTCTTAGGTCCCTCATAAAGAAACCTTTGAGGTATTGATAGAAATTATTACCATGCGAATTTCTATAAAGGACTGGGTTGATGACGTAATCACAAAAGGAAATATAGTGATACAATTAACCATGGACTACTACAAGAATTTGAAGGATGACCATGCATTTATAAAGGTAGATATTAGTAAATATAAAGAAGAGGTTGAAAGGTTTAACCTCTAATTTCCAAAATTATAGGCCATTAACCTAATTGAAAGTGACACCCTCATATCATAAAATATAATAAAAAATACTTTAGAGTATGAAGATCTAGATAGGGTAGACAAATTAAAATTTAGAATAATTAGTGAAGGTATTGAGAAGACCAAAATCACATGTGACAAGGATACATATACAATTTATGATATTGAAGATTCGCTTTGTAATTGGCATATGATGCAGTGGATCACCAATAAAACCTCTTCCTATTCAAGAGCACCAAGGTAGATTAAAAGGGGTAATTAAGGAAGAATTAGCACATGATACAAATTTTAACTTGAATTACATCCATCGGTTCATTAAGTATCATAATACATTTTATCAAATGGGAAAAGATACCCATGTCTACAGAGTTGCATCTAGATAACTATATAAGGTAACACTAGAATTTGAAATCAGCAATCTTTACACATTTGGTCCTAATGAAGATTGCCTTCAAGAGATATCCAATACCTTCAATTCTTATATTTAGAAGATACAAGTAAAAAAGGACAAGGAATCCTTAGAAATCATTGTTATAGATTGATTATTTAAAACACATTCTATAAGTTGTAATTATTGTAAGATACATTATAAAGTTGACAGTTGTAAATTACAACTATCATTTTGACATCTCTTAACTTTAACTTGAGAAAAAATATACTTGTAATTTTTAATCATATTTTTATCAAGATTTAGTTGAAAAAGTGCAACTTGTATATTGCACTTTTATTTTTATCAAGTTGAATGACTTAAAAGTTGTAAAATTCTCAACTACAAATTGCAAGTTAGTTTTTTCAAGTTATATCTTAAATTATACAAATATTAATTCAATTTTGATCAATTCATGGTTCATTTTGGTGCCCCATTTCTAGAGATATTTTTACTCAACTGAACTCAAAGAGAGATGGTTTAATTGAAAGACTCCAATGAATTTTTCTCCTCTTTCAACACTTAGTGAAGCACCTAGCCATTGTAGAGTTCTTTTCATCCTTCTACTCCACCAAAAATACCATTTCAAGCTAGAAAGGATGGCATTTGCATTTAGATTATCTAATTTCTTGGTTTAAAATTGAGCGTAAGGTTTTGTTAACTTCCTCTCTCTCAAGGGATTAATTTTTTTGTATAAATATGGGTTTCCTATGTAGCCCTTTGATCTTTTTGTTGTTCATCAAATTTATTGCCTTTGATAAATTGATTTACATGGTGTAACTTGGATAATACTAATATATTGAATATTTTCCTTCCTTTATCTTGTGTTATCTTTGTGTATGTATGGATTTCATTAAATTTTTCAATGATTTAAGTTTTATTTTAGTTATATAAGAATAACTTGTGGTTTTTGTTTCACCCTTTTGAAATATTATTGGTAAAAAAATTAAGAACTTTATTCCCTCTTTGATAAAATACCCAATATTACCTTTGATCTCATATTTATTTAAGATTGTGCTTTAATAAATTGCAATATATTAATTGTTTAACTATGTTTAATCAAAGCTAGTATTAATTCCCACTAGAACTTTTTGGTGCATAACTAGTTTTTCTAGTTTTAAAACTCCTAAAAATCTTTTCCTTGCATGTTAAAACCTTAGTTATGAGAAATATCACTAATAAAGTTGTATTTTAAAGTGACTTCGTCACATATCAATTGCACTAAGCCTAGTGAAAGGAAACCAACATTATCTAGAGGTTCACCTCAATTTACCAAGGTCCCACAGCTTGGAGGTGATCCCATTGTGTCATTATATTTATCTTTTACTACAAATCATGCTACTTATAATACTACAAACAAAAAATGGGTGAAAAATCTGATGATAACAATACCTTTTAATTCAAATGTGCAGTTACACTACTTGTTCTGGTCTAACCTATTTGCCTTAGAAAATCCAAGTCTTTTTCAGTAAATTTGAAACTCAATCTTTTAAAGTAAAAATCTTATAATAATAGAATATATGCCAAAGCCTTGTCTAATTTTGGCTTAAATAATATACCTTTTTTTCCTAGATTATGTTACTTAGATTGATTTCCTATTTTATTTAAAGACCCCTTGCCTAGACTTAGTGGTTGTTTGTTAACTTGTGCCTTGTTTTAGCATCCTTTGAGATGAGTTTGATTCCATGTGACTTGTTTAAATTTTATTGTGCTAAGTTATAGAATTTCATAGTTATATTTATCAAAGAGTCTCTTGTAAGCCATATACTAAGTCTTTTGTGATCAAAATTTTGAGTGTCTTCCAAGCTAATTACCTTAGCATTAGGTTGTTTTTGGAGTTATCTACTGAGTTTATCCAAGCCAATTACCTTAGATTTAGATTATTTTTGAGTTCTTATTTAGATCAACCTTTGTTTCCAAGTCTAAAAATGTTTTCCATGTTAATGACTATAACCACCTTTGGGTAAATTTTTATTATCCTTTTGACATAGTTCATGATTGTTCTACCTTGTCTAGATACCTTTGCAACTAATTATATCTACCTTTTGGAAAATTAGTACCTTATCCATATATGGGTTTTGAGATTTTATGCTACATTTGAATCTAATCATAACCACCTTTGGGAAAATTAGTACCTTTGTTAGATTGGTTTCATGTTTTTATTCCACCCTTTCCTTAGACCTAGTTTAGTTATTTTACCCTTTAGACCTCTTTTATAGAGTCAAAGGTTGTTTGTTTCAGACCTGAATTGTTTTCTATTTTAGATATTTGTTTTTTAAGAGACATCATTATAGATCTTAATATGCCTCATTACACACATAGAGGGACTAGATATAATCTATATTATGAGAAATTTGTTATTAGTAACCTTTTTTTTCAAGAACCATATGATGATGATATAGCATATGAGATAGACCCCTATCCATATTATAATATTCCATATGAATAATAAAGCATGAACACTACTACATTATTTTTTGATTTCACCATCCTATCTAGGCTAAGAATAAGATAAAATGGCACATCATCTTACTCAAGTGATGAATATTATTAAAAAAAAGCCAACAATAAGATCCCTACTATGTCATGACACCAACATAAACAACTTATGATCCATATTTGTTTGATCACCATTTTGTAGAGAACAAATATGATATTATAGTGAGGATAGTAGAAGTAAGATCTAAATTCCCACAAAAATACCCACATGAAATTCTAACTATTTTTATTAGAACCCCTTGTAATGTGCCTAAAAACTAATATTTAGAACGTGCATCAACTAGTTACAATCAAGATTTAGTGCAAATACCTCAACATAGCCAAATTACACTTAATAAAGGTAAATATACTATAGCTGATCAATTAGAATAGGTATAGTAAACATACCAAAATTATGTTAACCTAACCCATAATTTGAATGCAATGGCCATTTCAAACACACCACTTATAGAGTTAGCTCCTTCAAGAAGGCCACATATATATTCTATGAGATATGTGAATCAAAATATAGACCACTTTAAAAAAATAATGCTTGTTTGAGACATGCATAATTTACCAATTATGATGGAAGAAAATACCTCTCAAATAGAATACCTCACTCAAAACATCACAGGTAACATGTAAGTGCATTTCAATTTGAACCAAAGTGGGTCTAATATAGCATTGACCAACATAAATCAAATTACTCCAACCAATACCACAAGTGGATTACATAAATAGGGGAATAGTACACCTATTTAAAAAACACAATAAGCAACCTCCATTCCTTAACCAAATTCATCCTCAAGTATGCAACAAGGGATAACTTGGTAAAAATAATAGACCAACATACTACCTCAACAAGTGCATAAGACTCCACCACCTCAAGGTGGCAACTAATGTTCCATCATGACAAGAACAAACCAATATAGCTTAGTAATAATAAACATTTCCTAATCTATAATGTGTTTTTATTGGCCAAAAAGTGTAATTTTTTTAGCAACAACAAATTCCAAACCCTTAAGAAGTACCTAACCAACAACAAGTGTTTAATCAACAACAAGGTTCCAATGTATAAAAGATACCAGGTGATAGAAAAAAAATTCATTTCACCCAAATGATATTTCATATAAAATAAGGATCCAATTTAAAACACCTTCAATAATAGGTTTCTAGTCATTAACATTTTCCTTTTATATAACAAGGTTCAATGAGTAGATAACAAGTTCCTACCCTAACTCAATAGTACCAACATATCCCCCCTAGAAAAATGTCATTATCATAGCCACAATTTTATAACCAAGACTATGTATCCAACCATAGAAATTTTTTTGTACATTAGTAGATTATTATGTATCAACATTATAATCTAATGCAAAGATACACATACTTGGTCATCTGACCAATCGAACCAACATTCTGTAGTATGTCATTCCTTCATACCCCAATGAAGGTAATCTACCTTTGACTATGAAACCCTAAAAATAATAATCCATTCAATTAAAATTCCTATCTAAATATTTACAACAAATAAAGGGTGAAACTCAATACAATCAGACTAGAAAGTAAACAAATAAATTATAACTAGATAAAATATGCTCATATCTATTCAACATTGATTATCTTCAAATATCATTTATTTTAGGTTATGATAAAACCAAATTTGAAAAACACAAGGGTAAAGGTAACCCAAAAGATCATATGAAATAATTATTTATTGCTTTCCAACTAGTGGCATATAGTGACATATATTTTCTTCTTCTCTTTCCAAGAAGTATGGCTAGACAAGCCTTGGAATGGGTTTTAAAATTGATAAAGAGTTATGGAACTAAATTTTATGATATTTATAATAATTTTATACATATTTTTTCAAAAATTCTCAAACATTAAATTCTAGATGTGAACTTGGGCAAAGAAAAATAGAATAATGGTGAAAGCCTCACTGCTTATTTGCAATAATGGAAAATAATGACAAGCCAGTTCACTCATAATTTTATAGATAAGCATTAGGTTATGATATTTAATATGACCCTACATAAAAATATATAATACCATCTTGAGTTGAAATTTTCTCACACATTTTAATATGTCATAGAAAATGGGATATATATTGAGAAGGCCCTTGTTAACAAAGGGGTCACCAAGTTATCTTATTCTAACCACAGCCAAAACCAACATCAACGCCACCATAAATAGAACCAAATACATAAAGAAAATTATAAACCTATCTAAATATAAGATTCAAAAATACCTTATAAAAATAAAAATGAAATAACAAAGGCCTAAAATTATAATAATAATGGTGATGGAAACATGGTCACTGAATCACACTATGTATAAATGGTGCAAACACTAGCTTTCCATTTAAATTTACCCATTTAGAAATGACCACCTCCATTCATTCATCAAAGTCTTACAAAAAACCAACAACCAAAAAATCAAGCTAAATTATAATCTCCTCATCTAAGGAGAAGACTATCCATTGCCATACAATTCACTGACCTTGGTGAGCCTATTGAGTTTGTATTCTATAAATTAATTCAAGTAAATGTGATTAGCTAGAAAGTACAAAATCTATTTCCTAAAGGAATTCCTTTTCTCAAGTAGTATAAATAACATGAATTTTTTTATTACCATTGTATCAAAGGACATTCTATATGCCAATATATCTAGTTAATGTATCTCATTGATAATATGTTGTAAAATAGAGAGATAAAAGGAGATACCCATGCCCTATGATGAATCATAGATTGGGCATGTATCATAATATATTTCCTCATCATAATAAATAAAAATATCCAATAGTATCACTAGTAAAAACAAGAGTGGAAAATATATGCACTGCAAAACCATCAACAACAATGCCAACCACAATAATAACAACATAATGGTCAGAATCAAGGGAAAAATAACCAAAACAACCAAGGAATACATCATGCCATCATGTATACCTATAATAATGTTATAATGCATGTCTCAATATATCATGTTTCCACCATTTCTCCTAATCCCCAACCAATTACTAATATACTAAGACCCTCAATAATGCCTACCAACCTCCTTATTTTGGTAATATTTCTTTGGATTGTGTTATAATATAATCTCAACACCATCCAATAATTACAATTCTAGGCCCCATAACCTCTCCAGCCAATTACTAAAACCCTATACTAGATCAATATTGTGAAATCATAACTCAATGAGCCAATGTCACTATCAAAGGACTATAGCCAAATATAATGAATGAGCCCATTCATAATTCCATGACTATAAAAAATAATCGATGTACCAAAACTAAATGGAATACATATGATATTGTAGATTAGTTAAAGAATATACCTATACAAATATCCATCACTAATTTTTTCTATACATCAAACATCATAAAATACATATTGAGTGAGTACCTAACACAATTCCTTATACCTAATGACATTACACTAGATAAATTTAAGCTAGGGTAGGACATTTGGACCTTGGCTAATGACTTAGCTTTTGCTAAAGTGACATGCCATATTTTGTCCCATTGTATAATAGCATGTTGTATAGCAAGGTCAATATAATAAACCATAAGGTTAATCACATCCTTTTATATAATGGTTTAGGCCTCAAGATTGTGTCTGTAAACTTGATCAAGAATCTTAGAACATAGCAGCTAACCTACAACCAAATAATATTATTATCAAGGCATATGATAACAATGAGTAGGAATCATAAGGTACTATCATATTACCATTGGTCATTGGGCCTTTGATCCATGACACTCTATACCATGTATTAGACCTAGAATTATCTTATAATTCACTATAAGGCTGACCCTACATCCATGAAATTAGGTCCATACCTTCCACATCTTATTAGTGTATAAAATTTACCCATTCAAGAATTAAAGTGACTATACTAGATTATCTCCATCCCTAACAGCATTTTAAATGTCTCAAGGTTGAATAAAAGAACTATAATTATCATTTTGTATTGAATTTGTGTGCCCAAATCTAATGAAAGGAAAGACAAGAATTCCAAATCCATTGAATACATAGTAGAAGACAATTAAATTGATCTAGATAGTCTAGTTTCTACCTCATCTACACCTCCACCATATATTTCCAATCATTTATATATATCCAACAAATGTATAGGATAATATAATACCCATTAATCTTTCCAAATTACCAAAATGACATATAACCCTAAAGCCCATGGGAGGTAAAAGGACAAGACCACTTGCATGGAGTGGTAAACCAAGGGAAACTCAACTCAACAAACCCATTTTTTCAAACTAGCCTATGGCTTAAAATAAGACCCCTTATTTGAATATAATTCATGGATGTATATTCATAAGCTAGATGACTATTACCAAAGCACAAAGTATCCTATTCATAATTAGATTATGAATCACCTAGCTTATAAAGGTAGAGGACTTAGGATACATAATCAAGGAATAATCAAGATAGTTTCAATGACCAAGTACAAAGGAACCCATGGTATTATATTTAAACTACTTTGGGGTGACTCCACATGCCTTATTTAGGTTAAAAAACCATTGACTACCAAACACAATTTCGATAGTGATGTAGGGTTTGATAATAGAATTTATGATGACCTTACCAATATGAATTTGTTTAACTCCTATGTCATTTGTAATGTTAATATTATTTATCACCCTTCACCTCTTAACCTTTATCACCCAAAGTTGATAGACTGGTATCAATAAGAGTTGATAATTCCATAAGATGAGTTTGAAAATGATGAGGCCATTAATGAATTTTTGGGTATGAGGGATCACATTCCTCTTGTAAATCACAAGTAATATGTTTTATTAGATTGGATCTTTTTACTTATTTTAGAGAGAGTGTACTTACTTGGCCAAAAATAAAAAGAAAATAAAACATTGAAGTTTAAAATTGAAAACCACTTTGAGGTGATTTCTAACCAAGGTAAAAGTAAAGAAAAAGGAAAATATCTTGGTGAAAACTTATTTTAGGCACCATTAGACAGGAATTTTCACCCATATTTACATGAAGTACATGATAAAAATAGTACAAGGCTTCTTTATAGATATGAGATCATTACTTAAGAGCATCTAAATTTTTTGTATATTTTTAAATAGTGTCCTAGGGTATTTTTTGCATGGCCTTTACCAACATTAGGAGATTCTAATTAATCCTACTAGGGAAAATTATATGAGCTAGTTTGGTCAAAGGATTCTTCCATTGCTAACTATTTTACCTCTTTGACAATTATTTTAGAAGATGATTCTACACTTATTAAGGAGGACACTTCATAGGTTCACATTGGAACTCTAAAGGACCCAAAGTGAGTCAAATTAGGCATGCCACTCATTGATTAAGAACATGATTTTTTTACAAGACTTTTGAGGGAGTTTGTTGACATATTTGCATGGGACCATTAAAACATGCCATGTTTGGACCTCGCCTTAGTTTTACACCATCTTGTTGTACATCTTGATGCAAAACTAGTTAAATATAAGATATGAAGAATGTATATTCATATTTTTGTGCTAGGTAATAAATAATTTGAGAAACTCCTAGATACAAGATGCATTAGGTAAATTGACTATTCAGAATGGATTTATAACATTGTGATAGTGAGCAAGAAACCAAAAGATATCAAAATGTGCTAGTGAGTGGATTTCCAAAGTATTTTTTCTCAAGTATCTAATTTTTAAAATAGCTTTACAGGGCCACATGGCAAATTGAATCATGAATTTCAGCTAATTTGAAATTGACTGTGCCTATCAAAAGACCATTAAGAAAAAACTACTCATAGATTAGGTTGTAGAAGATATTCTTTATGATACCCAACCTCTTGTATTCATATTTATATATGAATCCATTATGATTATCATAGAACCAAAAGTACCTCCCCATGTAAAAAAGTGTAAAAATTACTTTGATGGTTCATTCACGTCTTATGGATTAGGTGCCAGAATATTGTTTTTTATGCCATAAGTGGATCTTATTCCTAAGTCCTTTTGCATTATTTTTCCCTATACCAAAAACATGGCCCAATATGAATCATTCATTATAGGGCCTTTCCATATAGTAAAATACAACATATAACATTTATTGGTTCAGGGTGATTCATATTTAATCTTCAATCAGGTAATAGACTATTACCAGATAAAGGATGAGAAGTTGGTACTATATAAATACATGGTTGATACTCTCAAGTAGTAAACTATACACATTCAATTTAAACAGATACCTTGAGAAAATAATAGAGTAATTGATGTTATAGATACCATTGGTTCCATGATTTAGATTACACACTGATCCAAGGACTACTAATTTCTTATGGAACATCTATTATCATTTACATTATTGGTCCCATGTCCCTCTGTTATTCTGACATATATGCCTACCTCTAAGACAAAATTATTCTTATAGACCTTTCACATACAAATAAAAAATCCTTCATCCATAAAACATCTCATTATACGCTACTTAGATCTACCTTGTATTATAGAATCTATGATGTAACTCTACTTAATTGTTTAGACTTAGAAAATTCTAGATTAGCATTGAGATAAATTAATGAAAGAGTGGGTGGAGCCCATACCATTGGGGAAATCCTAGCTAAAAAGTTACTACATATTAGCTATTACTAGCTAACTATGGAAATAGATGTTGTTTATGTGAAGAGGTGTGTAAAGTATTAGAAGCATGTTAATCTAATTCATGTTCTAGCTAAAATTCTCAAACCACTAACAACACCATGGCCATTCTCAACATGGGGAATCAACCTCATAATTATGATAAATCCTACATCCTCAAATGGCCATAAACATGTCCTTGATTCTATCAAATATTTCACTAAGTGGAATCCATTCCTCTCACTTACATAAATAACAAGTAAATATCCAAATTAAAATTTAACCATCTCAATTTCTATTATGATATACCCTTTGACATTATATCTGATAATGGAAGATCATTTGAAAATAAAGATGTGAAAGAAATTTTTACCAATATTATATCAAACAACATTTTTATACCACCTATTACCCATAGGGTAATGACCAAGCTAAGTCATTTTAATATAGAGACCTAAATCAGATAAAAAATTACTTTCAACTAGACTTCAGATTGATTCCTACCAGCCATTACAAATTAAGATTGGGAATCATTGAATGTCACAAATTTCTCATGGATCATATATCAAAGCTTAGGATCATGTTGATACATCCCTAATTTGGATATTATAGCCTATAAAATAGTAACATCTCATTAATCCATCCTAATCACCTTGTGTCATCACAACTATTAGTTTGGCCTATGGAAATGTTATGTGGGGCACCTAAACAAATATTCAAATATTGAAAGATCTAAAATGCTAATAAAAATAAATTAACAATTTAAACAAGATTATATTCCTATTTAAATTATCCATTTAAAATTAATTAAAATATAAAAATGTAAATTCCAAAATCAAAACATCAAGCCCTTTCATCATTGCCTTAGTGAGTTGTTAAGATCCTTGAAAATATCCTAAAATATCTAATTTTATAACCATGCCTAGTAATTGAAAATCATAAATATATGAAAAATATTAAATCAAATGGAGTTATTTTTAATTCACCTAAGATTTTTTTTAACCCATTAAAATCTTAAACTCAACCTTAACTCACCTTGAGTGACAGTTAATTATTAAGGCTATAAATACAAGGCCATACACCTTCATTTCTAAGCTTGGATATTGTAGAGTTATTATACAGATTTTTCTCCATAAGACTCATGAAAGTAATGTTACCATGCCAAAATATTAAGCTAATAAATATAAATTCCAAGGTTCCAATGAGACAAGGAGCCAAACAACCACCATTTTTAAATACTTCTTGATACACAATCCAAGAAAGCCATTCAACAAGCCATTTGGGAGATGCAAAGAATGTAAAAGACTTATTTGTTTTATGTTTTTATTATGTTTTCATTTAGTTTTTTACCTAAGCTCTCACTAGTTTCTAAGCTATAGGTGTTAGTATTTTAGTTTTTTCATTTCATTTTTTTTATGAGACTAACACAAGACTAACCTCCCTTCTATGTATTCCTTGTCCACACAAATAAGACCATTATCAATATTTTGACAAAGATTATCAATGATATTGGTCATAATTAGCACTTGAAATTATCTAACACCGTTTGGGATTACCATGCCAAATTTTTTACTATAATAGGAACTACCCCCTATTCACTTCTTTATGTAACTAAGGTTATTATTCTTCTCGAGGTTGAGTTTCCTTATTTATAGATATCAATGCAACACATAATTGATTATGAGGACTAGAAATTAGCTCATTTGTAATAGCTAGACATAATTGATGGAAAGTGTATGGAAACATTGAATAACCTTTAAGATTATCATAACATATTATAAGGTCAATATAATCAAAATGATAATAATCTAAAATTTAAGCTTAGTGACCTTGTGTTAAAATAAAATGAGAATAATGTGAATGTTGAGACAAAGAAGAAAAGAAAGTTCTAACCTAACTAGTTAGTGCCTTATATAATTATTTCTAACTATACTTTTGAATCATATAAAATCACCATGCCATAAGGAGATGAACTTAACTAGTTGATCAACATAATGGACTTGAATTATTAACTACAAGGATAGTTTAAGTTATGCCACATTATACATATTTTTTATACCATACCCTATACTATTCCCACTATACCCTAACTTACTTCTATCCATTTATTTTTACCTAAACCTACCTATCATTTTTTTCCTTGGTTTTGATTCAATTATATTGTAGTCACATTCAGTGGTTGACAATAGATGCAGTTTAAGTAGTTGTTTCAGAATCAAACTTTTGAATGAAAGTATATGAAATCATTATGATATTGGTCCTATAAATTCACATCCTTAATTTATTTTTATGTTCGATATCATTATCTCATTCTAATAATTATAACCACCTATGGGAAAATTACTACCTCTTACCCTTGTGAATGTTTTGTAATTATAACTACCTTTGGGAGAATTATGAACAACCCCCTTACCATACATTATTGCAGCATCTTGACATCACTATGCCACACCTTAAAATTTTCCTATACCTAAAATTTTTATTTCTTAGTCATATTACTTTCATGTATAAAAAAACTAAAGTGAATTGAGGTCCCGTATAACTATGTAGTTAACACTCAATTTACATTAAGGTTAGCTTAATCACTCTTTTACCAGGCTCTCACCGTTTTTCAAGAATTTTTAAGCCACACTCTTACTATTTTATGAGTTATGACATGTTACATCTTGTAATTATCCATTTATTTGATATACCAAAAACATAAAAAAAATTATAAAATATTTCCAAGATTTCACTACTATAGGAGGAAATATAGTGACTTGAGGTCCTACAAGACTATATAGGCAATTCTTAATTTACATTGAGGTCAGCTTAGTCAAACATTTACCATGTTATTCTCATTTTTAGAGATTTTTTAATCCATGCTCTTACCAATTTGTGTGTTAGGATGTGTTGTATCTCATAATTATCCATTGTGTTGACATACAAAAAATACAAAAACATTGGTAAGTATTTCCATGCTTTCATCATTGTAGGTGGAATTATAATGACTTGAGGTCCTACAAGACTATGTAGGTAGTGATAAATTTACATTGAGGTCAGCTTAGTCATCACTTTTCCACACTCTCACTATTTTAAGGTCATTTTAAGTTTGAATAGTCTAACTATTTTGATATCACCCTAAGCCATACTCTCTCCATTTTTTGATTTGGACCAATCTATATCTCATAATTATCCATTAAGTTGAGATGCCTATACATTTCCAAAAACATTAGAAAAGACCTATGAAAATCCTAAAAGTCACAAAATCATGAAAATTGGTTTATAATTTCCATCAAACACAAATACATCAACATTTTTTATGATGGACTTTCTTACCTATCCAAATTTATTTCTAAGACACTTTGGCCTTTTCCTTCCCATTTTTGAGAGAACTACATTAGCCTGAGGTCTATATAGATTATGCAGGTATCACTTGGATACATGGGGTATCTCAAGTTAGCTTGGATACCATCATTTATTCATCACTTTTTTGCATTTGGCACTCCACAAACACTTATTTGCCTTAGGGATTTTGGGTTTTATAGTTATTTCATAAGTAATTACATGTCCTTTAGTTTCACCATCCTTATTATTTTCTTGTGCTCTCACCATTTTACAAGTAATTTATGTTTAAATGATCTCACCATTTACGATCTAACTTTTCCATTTCTCTTACCATTTTGAGAGTAGTTTCTATTTGAACACTCTCACCATTTTATGAGTAACCTCAACCAATGATCTCATCATTTTTTGAGTAACCTTAACCAATTATCTCACCATTTTTTGATCTCATTATCATTTTAATACATATATGTAGTACACACTATGATTTACATATTTAGTTTATTAGTAGATACTCATTTCTTATGTTTTAGTGTAGTTTTAACCTAAATCATGTTGTCATGATTTTGTGATTTATTTATGTTGATGTTTTCATGACTATTAGAATCACCCCCCTTTTCCTACACACTTACCATTTTGTGAGATCATTAATAGTTTTCTCTATAGGTCAATCATGTTTTCTTATCATCATTTTTCTTCTATCCAATATCCTAAGAGAACTACATTTAGAATAAATTTTACATTGGACCTAGTTTACATTGAAATATATAGGAATCATCCACTTGCCTAGTGCATCTAGAGTCACCTCAGCTACCCATTCCTTTTCTTTGATTCCCACCATTTTATTTTTTTATGTCATTTCTTCTTATATCCTAAGGGAAGTTATTTTTTATTTTACCCTTTGTTATTTATCCATATATCCTAGGGGAAACCTTTAACCATTTATTCTTATGTTGTTTTAAATGTGTCTTTGATACCTAGCCTAGAGGTACCCTTGTTTCCAAGAGTACCAAATATATTACACAGGTGCAAAAAAATCACTATTTTATTGTATTCTATTTGTTACTAACATTTTGACTAAATTATTTGTCTATTTTTGTTTATTTATTTTGTTTGATTTTTTATTTTATTTGTTTAGTTGTTTATTTATTTGTTTACTTTAATTATTGTGCCTTGACTTAGTGTATATGTGTTCATTGGGTGATTCCTTACACACTATACTTGAGTTGATATGTATTCATATGTTAACAATGTCACCATGGTTTTTACCATTGATGCATTGTTTTCAATTATTTATTAGATCAAGAGTCAGTCCTTATACACATTACAACTAGGCCATCATGGTGTTTTATATCAAGATACATACCGTCATGTTCTATAAACAAATCAAGCCAATATAGACTATTATATCAATGAAATGTAAATAATTATTTGAGAATAAAAATTGGCATATCCCAAACATCACCCAAATTTAGAGTAATTAAATGAGAAATGGATAATAATCCTTGCTAGTTAGGATGTGTATCTCCATAATAATATGTAGCCCAAATTCATATCTATCCTATGTACCAATTCATTATCAATCCATGATTATATGTTCATTATATGAGCTTATGTGGACTCACCATGGTAAATTAGTAGTTATCTATTTCTCCTTGATCAAACCAATTCAGTAAACATTCTAGCTGTATCAATGCTAATAAGGATGAGCATCTCCACATTGGTAGGTACAACTAAATCCTCCATGTTGATCAATTATTTTTCCTAAATTATATTACTCATTCCATTTTTTCACATTTCTAGGTGAAGTACATTGGCATGAGGTCCATTTTATTTATGTAGGCAACACGCAGATACATGACATATCTTTGGTCCACTCAGCCACAATTATTCTTCCAATCATTTATTTAATAATTTTATGCATCCTCATACTCTTGTTTATTTATAGATTATTTATTATTTAAAACTTTATTAGACCATTACATCTACATTTTCACCCCCTCATATTTATTTTGGGTGATAAGTTATATCCTTGAGTTATGTCTACCAATATTCCCTACTAGGGTACAACCAATTTATCATGATAAAATCCACCTTATTGGAGCATAAATCATTATTCAATCTTAGTATTTAAAATTATTATAATCACCTTTTGGAAAATCATTATTTTGAGCCATCTTCCCTATTAGGGCACATACCTATGACACTAATTATAACTACCTTTGGTCACATTAGTATCTTAGCCTCTATTACTGATTATAACTATGTTTGGACAAATCAATATTTTAATCAATGTGTGCAAGAATTAACTCAATTAGATAAATCTCAACCATGGGTTAATTTGATTATTCTTATTTCTTATTTTCTAGGGACCGTCCATCAATTGTATGCATTGACCACTCCCTCAAGGGGCAATCATAGCATTCCTAAACATTTTTTGGAGCATCAATCCTCAATCATTATATTCTTGTTCTTTTTAATTTATTTTTCATTATTTGAAAATATGTTATTATGCCTATGTCTCAAAATGCCTTCTAAAATAAGGGAAAATGTAGACACTCAATTTAGGCCACTTTCATACCTAAACTAGTATTAATATCAAATTCTAGAAAATAACACATTTTAAGCATATAACTCTCGTAAATTACCCAAATTCATCTGCATAGGGGATTTAATTTCTTAGAAACATGGTGAGGTTTGTTTATTTGGGGTATTACTCTATATGCACCCATAAACTAGTTTAGTTTCAACCTTAGTCAAATTAAAACCTAGTAATATTACATTCTTGACCTTTAATGTATTAATTAAAGACATTTAAAATAATTGCCAATAACCAAAAAATGCTAAGCAAGAATAATTAAAAATCAAATCTCAATTCACTTACCTAAGTAAAAATTCCAAGTTGAATTAGTGAATTTCATTCAAAAAAGGAGTTTTTAGCCACATATGAAGTTGAGGTCAAATGAGATAATAGAGTTATTTATTAATTTCTAATATTCCAAAAAGGTGAGTCACAACCTCAAAATATCTAAAGTGAGTTGTCATGGTCCATAAATATCTAAAAATGAATTTTCAAATTTTCAAGAGTGTTTTCACCCAACATAGGGTTAACCTAACTCAACATAGGTTATTTCAGACTCAAGCATAGTTAGAACTAAACCTAACCTACATAGGGTTAGATTCATTTTTGATAGATATAAATGAAAGTTCCCTCACTCTACCCAAATAAGATTTTGTGTGTAAGGCTATTTTTTAAGAATGAATTCAAGAAGCCATAAAGGTAATGTTACAATGCCAATTTTATAAAAAGCTTCACACCAAGCCAAACCAAGCCTATAAAAGCCACAAGTGGCCATTTGAGAAGTGATAACAATACATGAAATAATTAATATAAGTCTTTAATGTGATAAACCAAGTAAGAACATCTACTATGCCAACAAGTGGACATCAATTTTAACAAGGGAGGTAAAATTATTATGTGTTTTTATCTTTGTTTTGTGGTGTTGTACATTATGTTATGCAACCCCTAGTTATTAGGTAAGAGTTTTTAGTTTCCTTGAATTTTTATGCATGGATCTTTATTAGCTTCACTAATAAGGAAGTAATAAACATTTGTGTTCTCTTCAAACTCTTAGGATACAACTATTTGTAATTGACTTAAATGCCCTTTTATTGTTATTGAGAGGAAGACTATTACATTAATGATGTGAACAATACAACAACACAAACTATATGTATACTTATATGTAAAGGCTTTAAAGCATTTCACATAAATTGGGATCACGAAAACATAGAATTGGAAGGGGGATTTATAATGAGGATTGGAATAATCAAAAAAATATTTATAATGTTTTGAGTTTTGGAAGATATATGATTGAAGATATAAATATATTGTTATCTATATTATATAATTACCTATAATTTGTAGAAACAATGGATGGTGAAATCATTTTTAAGTTAGATCTATATAATGTATTTGTATTTCTCATAAATATTAGATCAATGTTTTTATTAGGTGAAATCATTTTTAAGTTAGATCTATATAATGTATTTGTATTTATCATAATCATTAGATCAATGTTTTTATTAGGTCTTGAATAATCCATACAAATTTATTCTTCATATAGAATTACAAGGATAAATTGATCAATGGAAATACTAAAAAATGATCAATTTGAGAAGATTGTCAATGTCCCTTCAGGAAATTCTATTGAGTCTATACTTCATGTACTCATGCAAACCCCATAACATGATCATGTAGATGCAATACCATTCACTCTTGGTCACATGCATTTTAACTCAATTTTATGTCATTGGCATTGACATTATTTTATTCCTTAGTATATTAGCTTAAAATTAAATTTATCTTGGCCTTGAGACATCCTTTCGTTATATAATATTGTAGACACTAAATCTAAATTACATATCACCTCAGCATTGTATAATTGGAATGTATTTCTCATGGTTTTACCCTTCAATTCCTAAGACCTTCCCATAATCAAAAGGCTTTCATCTATTATTTATTGTGAATATTGCTTATCTCTTAATCCAAACATATGTTATTCTAATTACCAAGCCTTCTATGTTTCTAAAAATTATATAAACCTACTTATTATAATCCTATATAAGTTTTAGACATGTACCTATTTTCCATATTTCTAAACACTTGTGTCTAAGCCAAATGCCTAGGCCAATGCTAGTGTCTTCTGCCAAACTAAGTGTCCAATACCCTAAAGTCAACAAATTTTCAGATGTATCTTTATGGTCACCCTAAGTTATTTAATGTGATATATTTATAAAGGGGATTCTTATATATCCAAGATCAATCATCATTCATTAACCACCTAACATAGACCTAACAACTCACAAAGCAACTTACCAAAAGTAATCAATCAATCATTCAAGTGAAAAAAGTTTCCATACTATTTCCTATTTAAATATCAATCGTAGGGACAACCCATAAACAGGTTTGAAGTACCAAGGGATCATTTAATGAACCATATTTTCTACATTATAATCTAGGTCACTCTATATACTTGATTACCACATGTTGAATCCTTATTCACACACAAGCTAACATGTAGGGGAGAACTACATAATATGAGGCCTTATTTAGAATATTTTATATGTATGAAGTTACTATTAATACATGATTAATTTTGTTATCTCATCACCATGTGACTGCTAACATATTTTTTTCATAGTCATTACAAGGATAAGGAAGCTAGGGTTTTATCATTTGATAAGTATTAAAATCATGTGCATGAGATGTGAACACACCAGAGTAAAGGTGATAGAAAACCTGAAAGGTTCCAAGTGTTGACATCAAGATTCAATAAATATTATATACTAGACACATGCATACAACTTATACACAAAATCCAATATAACTATCTATATTAGATAAAAGCATCTAAGGCCACCTAGTTTAAAATATCAAAATATGGTGATTGACCTAAAATCTGGACCCAATCTACTTCCATCATGTTGCATATTAGATCTACATGTGCATAGTAAACTAGCTAAGTAATTTAATTTTACATTTATTTCAATATCAATCAATATATATACTTTCTATTTTTAGCATATATTAGTATTATAAATTTAGGATATTATTTATCTAAGTTTGCAATTAATTATCTTGATATAAATCTATCTATCACCATTTTACTTATTAATTTATATATTATTAACCCTATAATATATTGACCCATATCAATTTAAGATTAAACATTTGGTGAACCTCTCTCTTTATAAAAACCCTAAATTTACCTAGGGTATTCAACCTTTCTCTTTGTTTTTTTATATTTATCCTATCATTTGTATGTAACCTAGGTGTCACCCTAGATTAGCTAGTATTTCTATTGAACATCTAGAGATTCATCATTATCCACCAAATATGGGTCAAACTAATGAAATAACCAATCATATACCTCATAATATTATACTATTAAAATTGAACCACACATTGAATAGGTTATCATAGAATAAGATTTTGATCATTAAAATAATGAATATAATGACAATAATGAACATGAAAAAATAGATAAAGGGAAAGTAAAATATCTTTCTATGTTTTGACACCTATGTGGAAAAATCATGAATATCTTGATGAGATCTCAAGAACCATATTAGAAACTAAAAAAAAAAAGTGTAGAGGAACAACCAGGTCCATTTATTGATCATACCATTAGATCTATGGGTCATAACCATATACCCATAACCATCCCTTTTGGCACATCACTTCTTCATAATTCTAATGGGAATATGAGATATGTCTTTACACTTTTAATCCCTAAAAAAATCCTATGACTATTATAAGGGACATGGGAAGCATAAATACTTCAACCCAATTGTCAGTTTTAATGCCTATATCCACTTAAACTATGGGTACAACTCCTTTGGTGACTTTCAAAACTTTAAACCTTAATGATATAGAGGATCAAATTATTATACAAACTATAAAAATTTTGTAATCTAAGGTTATAAATATTGAACAAAATTATATGAAATCACCTTATGATATATATTCACAAGAGGTGTTGCATAACCCTCTTGCAATTAAAATATATTTGCACCCCTTGACAGCTATATTTTTTAACCTAAGTTCACATTTTATGATGGAAAGGGTGATATTTAATAACATATTAAATATTTATATGTGGCATGCCTTGATTATGCCTCCAATGATAAAATTTTGATTAAAAAATTTTCAAGGAACCATAAGAACTATGATTCAAGGAAATTATATGAGTTACCAATATAATTAGTAAAACAATTCAAACCTCTTATAGATCATTTTTTGGCATACTCCTCTATCAACATTACTATAAAGGTTTCATGTTCCTAAATTTCAAAAATAAAACAAGAAACAAATGAACCTATTAAAGAATATGTCTTAAGGTACAAGATAATGTTGAATAAGATGATCAATCCAATGGTAGATAAAGATATCAAAGACATATTAAATAAAAAAATTATTTCCCCATTACAGGAGTCTATTATTCTCAAAAAATTTGAAACTTTTGATGAATTATGCCATATTACTCACAATCATGAAATAAAACATACCTCATTGAAAAAAACTTAAGTATCTAGATAACACACCAAATACATAAAATACTAAGTTTATTAAAAACCAAGTTATAAAGTGAAACCCATAGAGCTTAAAATGGAAACAACTCTAAGGGTTAATATGGTGTTGCAACAACCTACTAAAATTGTCTTATCAAATTCACCATAGAGACAATTTATAGGCTTACATGAGTATCCAACTTCAATACTTTTGAAGCTTTTGAATTATCACCTCATATATCTCCCTCATCCTATAGATTTTGATATGAGTTGAACTCTATCCAAAAGATATGATGCCAATGCTTATTATGAATATCACTAAGACCTAGTTAATTATATGATCTAATGTTTTACATTACATCATAAGATCTAAGACCTTATTGATGACTAAAAATTTATATTTGATGATCCTTAAAAGGAATCAATTTTATAACCTAGTGATCACCATAATATAATATATTTAATAATCCTTTTCAAGACCATTATAATAAGGAAATATAAGTACAAATGGAAAATAATACAAATCCTCCTCAACTAAATTATGGGCACCCATTAGATGTGATTATTGATACTTATATGTAATATAAACCTCTAATGGTTTAGAAACCTTCTATTATTTTTTATGAAAGTGAGATTATGGATGATGACTTAGATGTTCATTCCTTATTTAGTCGAGCATACCTTTATCACTAGCCTCTACATTTTTTTATAATTGATAATGGTTTAAGAGAGAATTTTCATAGTGACATTACTTACACATTTAGGCTATACACATGATGATTTGCATACTTTGAAAAAGTTAGTCAGAGAATTCAATGGGACCTCATAACACTTTTTTAGTGAGATTGAATTACATTTATAGGTTGGCACAACACATGTGTTCACTACATTATTAGTTATATAGTACACATGTGTCTTTAATATGTTATTGGGATGACCTTAGATATATAAAATTCATGTATTAACTTCTACATTACACATGTGTGTTGAATATATTCATGCCAATAGGGTAACTATAATTTTTAGAATTTTGTATGAACATCCATTTGAACAAAATATATTTATACCTAGATAGTTCATTATAAAACATACTAAGGTAAATCCTCCATTAAATTATAGGAAACATTTAATCCCATTTAATAGGTGTCCAATACTTTAGAAACTATTGCATCATATACATAAGTGGATTCCATAGAATCCTTATCTATTATGCACTATATTCAGATATATAAAACACCTAAATATTTTCCTATTTATTGTATTTCAAAAAAATTGAATACCATTCAGCGATGGCTTCTAAAAAATACTATTTATTTTATTGTCTCTTCATGACCATGAAGTCTTATTTTACATATGCATATAATTACAGATCTAATAGTGTTAGATATTACACCTATACATGCCCCTTAGTAATACCACCAATTTATTGCACAAATTTACTAATGGGGAGATACCTATGAGAATTATTTGGATGAGATCATAGGATAAAATTATACTTTCAAATATTATAAAAATACCAAAAAAATGTAAAAATCCAAAAATATTTTTAGCATTTACATGTTCTATTGAATCCTTTCCATCCATGTTGTTAGTTCCATATTGATATATATTATATCATGTATTTATATATACACATGTGTTTCATTCATCATTTGAGTGTGATATAAGAATACCTAGGCACATTATTTATGCACTTTTATATTTGAGGCCTCCCTTCTGCATCCACTTATTTGATCATAATACACCTAGGTTATATCATTCTATGATCGCTTTCCACTATCATCTTTGAATTTATGTAATTACACATTCCTTTATGTATGATTATATATTTCATAATAGACTTGATATTATATATACTTAATTTTTTTACTAACATATATATCTATTGACTAATATGATATTATTATGTTGTTTGCTTATGATTCCATGCCTTCATTTTTTCACTTCCTTGAGTGTGTTCCTTACTTGTTATTATCATTCATTGTATTAATCATTTGAGTATATGAATATTCTCTATAAATTATGGTCCTTGTGCCTATATTTATCTATTATTAAATTTTCATATGTCATAGTTTATTATATGTGGAAATTTTAAATTATTTCTATTCATTTTGGACGTTTGACTAAGTCATGCTTCTTTGATTGTGTGACATTTGAACATGCACATTGTTCGAGGTGTCCTTGGATGATTATATTTTGATTTGATTTTTAGTTATATTATGTGTGTGATTTATTTTATATTTATATTTTAATTTTACTATCTAGACATTTCAATGATTCACATCATGCATCCTAGGATTTAATGTGATCTCATACTATGTACATCATTGTTATATCTACCTATACATGTTACTCATATATGAAAAATTATCCATATACATATTATATAGCTATGTTATCATTTTTATGAAAGGTAACTACTAGTTTATACTTACACTCACCTAAAAAATGGGGGAATATCATTGGGGGCATTTCATAGAGGCATGTAATTTACACCCTCACAATTTTAGATTTTGTGGGGGCATGTAAAAAAAGGTGTGACCTCCATAATTATTTAGTATTTAGTATTTTCATATTACAATGGATTAATGTTATTTAAAGAGGTTCTTCACACTAATATGATTTATTAGTTTCATATGTCAATGAAGGATTGTCATGAGAAAGTGTCTTACCCACTTATAAATTTTCAAATTTGTCAAATTGCAAAGTTATATGATTTAGGTACACATTAATGGCAACATTATATACATTGGTACCATTTTTATATCAAATTTTCAACTTAATAAATATATTAGGTGAATATGGCATGAAAAATAGCACCTTAAATTTAAAAAAGAAAATTAGCTTCCAGATTTCAAACACTTGGTTCGGAGCAAGGTTAGTGTTTGTTGATTATAGGTCACTCATAGGGGTTTTTGTTTCAGTGGGAGTAAAGCAATGGCAGAAGAAAGTAAACTAAGAATGGAGAAATTCAGTGGCAAGAATTATCAATTATGGAAGATGCAAATAGAAGATTATTTGTATCAGAAAGATTTGTACTTACCGTTGGGTGGGGTTTCAAGCAAGCCCACAGATATGAAAGATGAAGAATGGAATGTTCTTGATCGAAAGGTTATAGGATCTATAAGGTTGAGCCTGACATCGTCTGTGATTTCCAACTTATCACAGGCAAAGACAATGGTAGAGTTAATGGAATCTTTGGCAAATTTATATGAAAAACCCTCAGCTTCGAATAAGGTATTTCTTATGAAGCAATTATTTAATTTGCAAATGTAGGAAGGTGGATCGATACATAGTCATCTTAGTGATTTCCATGGATTAGTAAATCAATTAGTTTTAGTTAAAATAGTTTTGAATTTAACATACATGAGGATAGACTTTTATAGACTATTATTGTGCCAATATACTATAATAGTTGGTTCACTTTTTCCATGGTTGAGTTGATTATATCACTCAATTTTATAATTTTTGTAGGATGGAGTGATTAAATCATCCACCCTCACTAGATTTATAGTGTGAGTTAACTTGGATCACTCACACTCATCAGATTATAAGTATGATTGGGTTACATGGTTGAGTTAACCTCAACTACTAGGTAGAAAATAGTATTTTATCCATGTTTTGGGATGATTTATCCTCCAATAATTATATATATTCACTTTCATGTGCCAAATTGTCCTAATATTAGATCCAATACTTCATATTAAAGCATCTATTCAAATCAAATTTCCAAAAGGAAAGATGGTTATATTAATACACATATGTAATCTTAACCTTTCTCTATTCCCTTTTAAACATTTAAAGTTAATTAAATTCCATATTATATGCATTTATTAGATAAATTAACTTGCTATTTTTTTAGGTCAATCACCAACAAAGCACTCAAGTTGGACTCACACAAATAGAAGGTGTGTTATACACACCTAGGTACACATTTATTTTCTTTTAAACTAGAGATTTCATTAATAGATTAAAGGTGGAGAAAATGTAGACATAAATCAAAATTATGTATCACCTTAGTATTATATACATGGAAAATAATTCTCATGGATGTACCCTTTAGTTCCTAATAACTTCTAACTATCAAAAGGCTAACATCTTCTATCTCTTGTGCCTTTTTCTTATCTATTAGTCTGACCATATCTTATTCTAATAACCAAGTCTTGTATGCTTCTCAAAATTATATAAGAATATTTACTATCATCCCATGTAATTTTCCAACATGTACATATTTTCTAGCTTCTTAGGTACTTGCATCCTAGCCATATGCCTATGTCAACACTAGTGTCATGTGATTAACTAAGTTTCTAGTTCCATAAAGTCATAAAATTTATTAATGAAACATAAACTTCTGGTCATCCTAAGTGATTTAATGTGAGAAAATTATAAATTGGATTTGTATATATACAATATCAATTCTAATTCATTCACCACCTACTATAACCCTATAAAATCACATGACAACTTACCAAAAGAAATCAAGCACTTAAGAGAGCAAAACTTCCCTATTATTTCATATTTCAATATTTGTAATAGGGACAACCCATATATAGGTATAGAGTATTTAAGGATAATTCCATGATCCATATTTTTCAAGTTACAAGCTAGGTCACTCTATGTACTTGCTTATCACACATTACATCCTTATGCACACACAAGCCAACATGTAGGGAATAATACATAATTTTGAGTTCTGATTCAAATTATTTGATATTTATGTAGTTCCCATTGATATAGGGGTGTTTTGAGAAACTCATCACCATGTTCTCACCATCCCATTTTTCCCACAATCACTCTAAGGGTGAGGAAATTAGGGTTTGATCATTTGACAAAGAATGACAACTGGTGCATGAGAGTAAAGGAAAATAAAATATATAAGTTTATAGGTGGTAAAATCCCTATATATTCAATAGTATATATTGAACACCTGGGTTTAACTCAGAGACCAAATTTGACTTAACATTATAGATCCGACGCAGGTGTCTAAGGCCACATAATGCAAATTTATAGAATCTAGTGATTGATTCAAAATCTAGATCAAGTCTAATTATATCTTATTTTATATTAGTTATGTATGATAATAGTAAAATAGATAAGTTCCCTTTTTTTACATTTATTTAAATATCAATCAATAGTTTTACTTTCAATTTTTAATGAATCTTAGTATTATAAATTTAAGATATTATTTATCTAAGTTTGAAATTAACTATTCTACTATAGATTTTTTATCACCCTTGTGATTAATTATTTCTATATTATTAACCCTATAATATATTAAACCATGTAAATTTAGGGTTAAATAATAATTAAGGACTTATTCAATCACCTTTGTACTTAAATATAATTGTTTTTGTCTAGTTACTCAATGTTAAATTTAACTCTAGTTCTTTGGATCGACTTCTTAGATGATTTTACAATGTTTGATAACTACCTTGTGCACATGATTTTTGAATCTATGAAACCTTTCTAGTTGTCCTTTTTTTTAGATCTCTACTCAATCATCTATTTTTCACAAATAACCTTGTTTTCCATGTGTCATTGTGGCATATTATTAAATCATCTTGAAAACATTTTTAACGTAAAAGAGTTCACTTGAATCCTCAATGCCACTTGGTAATATATCAAATTATCACACTCTCACAAGTGTGAATTAATTTTATTCATTAGAATTTAATATTTATAATGTGAGGAAATCACTATTATCCATGTGACATGATTTTATATAATTGGAAACTAATAATTCATAAAAAGGAGTTTGGGTATGACTTAAGGACTAAACATAATCAGGTAGTCATATCATTCCATGTTTTTAAATTATATTTCACCCACACTATATAGTGTTTTTATGATTATTATAGATTAATGGTCATAAAGTTGAGAGTTAATAAAAAGGTGGAAAGTTTCACCATGGCATTTACTTACATAAAATGTAAAAACATGTATTTCAATTCACATGCTGAGTCAATATTGAAAAAAAATGATACCATTTAGAATAAAACATTAATCAAAGGGTATGTAACATCACTAAGATAAAAATTTCCATGATTAAATCAACCATTTTAGCCTATGAGTGCTAGGTTAAAGTTGATGTTTATCCTACCCATCAAGCTATCAAGGTCACAAACGTAGAAAAATTTGAAGATAGATTTTGTCAAATTTTAATCATAATTATCATACTTTGGTAATTATGTTATTAATATCATATTATCCTACCATGATATTTTGACCTTATGATCATATGTGATAACATTGTTTGAGACATTGATGCATCATGATGGTCATACAATGACTGTAATAATATTTATGCATGTCCAAAAATGGAAGCATTATCTTGAGTTAATATAAGTGATTTTAGATTATTTTATAGTAGTGGCCCAACCTTATGGGAGTTATCTTATGTGGGCCCATAACCCAAAGGCTCAATATCATAAATTTGTGATAACAATTTTCAAACTAATACTAACTTGGTAAACCTTCCACATTAAACTAAAAGGATTAATGATGGATTATAAACACAATATTCATTATTTAAACTAGATGTGAAATTTTAATGAGAAATGGGTTCATTCACTTTATGTACTCATAATTAGGTGATTTAAAGGAAAAAACTATAGTTAGTTTTGGAGTAACATGGGTAGGGAATTAAATGTTGGTATAAAAATGGGTCTAAGCTATATTGACATCTAGGGAAAACTTTAAATTAAAGGTATGCATGAAAAATTCAACTTTTAACATTAAGAGATAAAATGTATTTCCCTATTATGTGTTAGTCATATTAAAGAGTTTGTAATATCATAAATTAAAACTTATTAAGTTAGGATAACTCTTTTGAGATACTAATGATAACTTTGACTCTTAACTAAGTATATACATTTGTAAGTGAATAAATATACCCTTTAATGGTTTTATGGTAATTTTTCTACTCTATGGTCCTAATAAGTTGGTTTTAATTAGAACAATATGCATTGAAATATGGGAAAATATAGCAGGGGATTTTTGGGACCCATGTTTAGACATATTTGAGTGATTATAGTCCTAATTTAGGTTGAGAATATGATTATATGATATGTGAGAAGCCTTATTATGCATTTTATAACCTGACCTATTGATAATAGACTAAAATTTGTCACTACAACTTCCCTAAAAAGGAAAACATGGTAATCCTTGGTAGAGAAATGAAAATTCAATATATAGAAAAGAGGACTAAGAAATCATTTTGGGGGTATATTATTGTGTAATAACCAATTTACAAAAATTTTGAATTGGCCTTTACTTTGTTTAAATATTTGACTCCTTACATATTTGTGATTTGTTATTATGCCCCTTATTTATGACTATGTTTTAATTGATTTCCTTATTGAATGATGGGATTTAGTTTTATGATATGTGGATATTATTTTAATTATTGGAAATATCCTTTATGGAATTTTGCATCAATTAAAATAGTGGTTGGATTATTTTATTTAAATTTATGTGATTATTCTTCTTAATTTTATTTTCCATCCCATGTGGTTTATTTGGGTGGGTTTGGGTTCACAAAATGAAGAGGATAATTATGTCCTCTTCATTTAATTAAATTTATTCAATTAAATTTTAAAAATATAAGTAGTGTCCAAAGACTATATAGAATAGGGTATGACTAGGTCTGGGTAATAATCATGTCAAATGAAATTAAATTTATTGAACAATAAACTAAATAAAACCTTTTTTGGAATTTAAAAAAAAAACATTAATCCAATTTTTTTGGAAATAAAATCCTAATTTTTTTTAATTGAAATTTATTGAAATTTAATTCACACTTTTAATATAATTTCTTGAATTTAAAGTCACTGTTTCTTGAAATCAAAACCACACAATGATTGAAGGGAAATTTATTTTAATCGAAAGTCTGACTAATATAAAATAAATTTATATAAATAACATAATGTATAAATTTAGAATGAAAACTTGAATGTAAGTTTTAAAAATAAATAGTGATTTTAAACACACACATTGTTTCACAAACACTACTACAAGTTAACAAAGAAACTATATTTAATATAAGAGAATGAACATGTAAAACTAGAAACATACTTAACAAATATATTAATCTGAGAAATATTAAATTGATAATTTTTCCATGGAATGAGTTTAACCTTAGTAATCCTTTGAATAGGGATGAAACAAATAAACAATCTAAAAATACTACAACTTTTTATTCTCATTGATATGAAAAATCTTACCTAATTCTCATGTTCTAAATATAAGAAAACACATTGTTCTATTCAAATTATTCTCTCAAAATATAAATATTTTTATCAAAAAAGGATGTTTTATTTGTACTAAAAAAATTACAACTTTATAAAATGAGACTAAGAATATAACAAATGTAATATTAACCAAGATATATAATAATTCAAAACAATGTCTTTTTCCACTCTGTTAAGAAGAAAAGTTTGAGGATGTTAAATCTTGGGATCTATGTAAATTGATGTTGAGAATGAGGTAAATTTTTTTTGTAATGATGGTTTTCTATCCATCCTCTACTAATAAAAGATAGATTATCCATAGCCACTTGATAAAATTATAAAATTGGTTACACACCTGATCAAATCAACACTTACCAATTTTAACACCATTGCTTAGTCTTTTCAACTAGAATTTGCTTGACTAGGCATGGAAATATGGTTATCTACAAGTCTAAGCATTGTTTGTGAAAATTCTATTATTTTCTAATAATCATAGTCATATCAACAAAATTAATAATTTTATTAATATGTCTCACCATTAGTATCTTAAATGACCCATTCCAATACATGCATAAATCTTTTCTCAAAGGTGCATACTCAGAACTTCTACTAATCACACAGGGATCGATTGAAATTGCTATCATCAAGGCTTCATTCTTTGATAGTTTGTTACATTTCCTTTACATAATAAATATAATCTTTGTGTTAGTTTTTTTTCCAAAAAGGAATATTTTCTCCATTTATCTAGGTTTTACAATATTTTCTCTTGGGATTCAACCCCATACAACTCTATTTCCTTGAATGACTCTTACCTTGAATTAAAAAACAAGATATGTATAAGACTCTTATAGCCAAATAACCATCCTAACTAAATTATAACTTATTTTATACATTGATAAAGCTTAACTTATATCATAACCAAAATGACTAACTATACGATCAATGTATGCATGATATAACTTTGACCACATTCCTAAAACCTAACCTCATTAAATATAACCTTGGAACTTCTTGAAACTAGTTTGAAGTCTTCCAGCTTAACATGCAAAATTTAAATTTCAAAAACAAGGATTTTTATAGGAAAAGGTTTATATGATCCTATTTCAAATTTTATGAAGTTATAAAACCTCCTATTGACTCTTATTGACTCTTATAGACCAATATTTATAATTGATAGGTGATGATATTATATCAGTCATCTACATCATCATCTATTATGGTACATTTAACTTCCATCTTAGTTCATATCCTCCCACCTTTTTATCCATCCACCCTAACCCTTTACCCACTCATCTCTATAGGAGAAACATTCACTCTTTCATATAGACAAGTGACCATTCCTTTTGGTATACCATAAGGATCCCTCTTTGTGGAGGAAAATATTCAATCACAAGAGTAGTTTCATCAAAATATGGAGACTATTAGAAAAAATCAAGAGACTCAGGTAGATAAGAGAAGAGGAAAATAGGCCAAGGATTTGGCAGTGCCTCACATGTGGTAAATTTTTGACCCAATACAACAATCTCTAATGATTACACACATGGCACCCAAAGAATAGATACAGTAAGGGGACTACTCAATACATTTCATCGACATAAAATTTAGCCATGATAGGCTCATTGATATGGTTGAATCGAAGGAGAAAACACATAATTACATCACCATAGACTATATCAAATTAGGGTGTCAGTTAGAGAAGACAAAGATAAAACTCACAAGGGTGAAAGCTATGGTAGAGCACCTCAACACCGAGGCCAAGGAAAAATACATGAAGCTCAAAAAAATGAGTTCCAACCTAAAGAGCTACATCTTTAATGAGATATTATAGGTGGAAGACAATAAAATGTCCCAACTATGAATCTAGGTCATAGAGTTAAAGGCTAAAATATATGCCCTAAAGAAGGAAAAGGTTACTATGGAAGCTAAGATGTAATAAAAAGAGTTAGATCTCACATAAACCCATTAGAGTTTCTTAGAAGCCAATAGTGTGATTCAATAATTGTAACATCATATGGATTAGGATTCCTTAGCCAAGGACTAAGATTTTTACAATTGAAGAATGTCTTCATTTCTCACTCCTAGACTATAGGGATCCTCCCCATGGTCTGGTAATTATATGTATCTTATTGGTAGAGGATTAAGAACATGGAAGTAAAATTGAAGCTAACACTTAGGTTCATTGTAAAATCATAAACGATGAGATCCTATGTGAGCATGTCTATAGGCCAGGGCCTTGCGTTTATATCCCCAAAAGTTTAAGATTGATAGCTTCTAATTTAGATGTTATACAACACCATAGATGGGATACTATAGGTAGTAAGGTTGGATGATCAAAGGCAAGTGGTAGTGAAAATTAATGAGTTTCTAAGATGAAACAAGGTAATAACAAAGTGTATGGCATTTTTCAATGCCTTAGATAAGATAGTCTAGGATAATAAGGGGTACATCAAATAACTAGTCTAGTTGGGACTCCCCTCTCGATTCTTTACGGACAACATTATCCTCCCATATGACAAAATAAAAGATTTATTAAAATAGATGCAAAATGACCAAACCATTTTTTGGCTCTTGGTAAAGCACCTAATGTCCTCAAGGTATATACCATTTTATAGCCCCTCACCTAGCTAGAATTATAGATGCTAATGGTAGTTTAGGGTTTGATAAGCATCTCCTTCAAGGAGATTATAGATATAGATAGAGCCTTTAAGGCTATAAATAGGAAGACTCAACCCAAAGAAGAAGAGTAGATACCTTTAAAGGTTTATCTTTAGAACTTATAAATTTTAAGGGCTTCACTCCTTTTTACAAATTTTTCCTTGACCGGTCTGTAAAACTAGAATTTTGGGTTCTTCTATCCTCAGGTGGTTTTTCCCTAAAAATCAGTAGGAGTTGTGGATCACGATCCACATTTTATATATTTTTGGAGTAGTTTTATGTCCTCATGTATGTTCTTTGTGAGTTTAGAGTTTATGTTGTGCCCCCCTCTTTTCCCCTAGGTCCCTTATATATTTTTTGGATAAGTATTAGCTTGTTTTCACTACCATCACATGGTAACCTAGTGCTTGTTTATCACAAAAGGTTCTCTAATTTCCTAAGAGAAGTGTTATAATGACACATGGTAACCTAGAGCTCATCCAAGACCAGTTCCTTTTGGTTAGAAATTCAAATAGCACCATTGGATGGTAGAGTAAAGAATAGGGCTTACCATGCAGTTAGAAAGGGAAATATAAACTTCCCATGTGGCAGCCCCACACTGATTTTTATAAAGAGATTATCAACTTCCCCATGAGAAGTGCTAGCTTGACATGTGGTATCATAGAACTTATATAAGGGAGGTTTATTTTTATTATAATTTCAAATAGTACCATTGGTTGGTGGAATAAAGAATATGGCCCACCATGTAGTTACAAAGAGAAATGCAAACTTCCCTCATGGTTCTCCTATGCTCATTTTTACAAATAGTTTCTCAAATTCCCTAAGAGAAGTGATAGCTTGACATGTGGCATCCTATCACTTATCTAAGGGAGGTTTATTTTTATCAAACTTTTGAGTAGTGTCATTAGATAATAGAGTAATGAGCTTGGCCCATTATGTAGTAATAAAAGGATGGAAGTAAATGATTAATAAATATTTCCTTATCAAAACTCTAAAAATCACCATTAGATGAGAGGAGTGGGTCCCCCTTTCCTATTTATCTTATAGAGGTAGTTATAAAGTCATAAACATGTCACTACCACACGTTTTCTAAGTGTTGTGGGAATTTTAAGGAGATACAATTGTGCCATATTGAAGATTTTAAGGACCAACTACATTCATGAGATGAATTTCCTCAATCATTTTTAATGGCCTCATCATGAGAGCAAGTGCCTGGTTCTAGGTATCATTTTCTCATGAGGCTATTCTGCGTATATAACTAGAGATCTTTTCTTTTATAAGGGGTTGGTAGAGGAATTATTATCTATGATATTATCAAAGAGAAACCATTTTTAATAGTCTAATTTTGGAATATAAGTAACAATAATTAACATTTTTCATTCTACAACCTTAGTAGGTTCCCCTCATGGGTAAGATTAAATATTGTATATTGTGCCCTTGAAGCTTTTTGTATTTTGTTCTCCACCTAAAAATGAATATGATGTGGTGTTCTATGTCAAATTAAGTGGAAAGTTATTTCTAATTATTTTTTCTTTTCTCTACTTCTATAATATTGCTTCTTAATTATGTTATAGACTTTAATTCATGTGTATGCTCCTTTAATAGTCTATGATGTTCAAAGATTCAAGCAATTTTATGCAATTTCAAGTCAATACTTTTAAGATTTTGGTGCATCACCCTAGTTAGTTTATTTAATTTTATTTTTCATTTCCTTATCCATTTCATCCCCAAATTGATCCAAAGATCTAGCTTCTAAAACCCCAGAGGTTGCTTTATAGGCCAATTTCAAGTCCCACATCTATAAAGCTTCCCATAGAGAGTTGTTCACATAGAGTGAAAGTTTTAGCCATCAATAGGATCCTATATTTATAGATATAAATAAGGAAATAAAATTTGAGGTGAACATATTTGCATAAGGATAAATAATCGTTACCAAAAGAGACATAAAAAGTACAAGAATCCCTAACATTTGAGCTTCCTTTATTATTCAATATTGAGTAATAATATGGCCATGTTTTATTTTACTATGATATTCATGGTGATACAGCCTATAATATGATTGATGATAAAATGCAAAACTTAAAATTTGATACACTTAGTCACATACCACATAGCCTATTTGACATTATGGGTCATGGAACATATAAGTTAAACCAACTTGTAGAAAGTAGAGAAATGAATCTAGATAAGGGAAAAATAAAAAATAAAAGATGATCATGTAAATGATTATTACTCCATACACCCTTATTGGTTGAAAATGTTGAGTAAACCTTGTAAGGATCAAATTAAAATTCATCACGTGACCAATGTGGAGTCTTCTCAAAATTATTTGCAATAAATTTTATAGATAACTACACAAAAAATTACTCTAGATACCATGGTATCCATGTTAATTGAGCACATAATGGTTTATTTACATCAAGGTTTTTTGTAGTGGTGAGTCTTTGTTAATTGATGAATATTATATTTTTTGAATTAAGCATTTGGTAAGTTTATGGGGTAGATAATAGTGTAAAATCACCTAGATTTTAGGGTTGGTAGTTAATTTTGAGGGCTAACTCACCTACTTTTTCAACTAAATTTTCTCATATAAATTTATGTTGACAATACCTCAAAATCTAATGAGGGAACATTCACCACTATATAATATATGAAAGGTAGATAGATGGCTACATGATGTTGATGTGTCTAAAATCAAATGAAGTACCTAAAAATAAAAATGATACCCGATAGCATAAGGTCAATACTATAGCTTGGCAATAATGTTGATTTGTAAGGGAACCATCAATGAGAAAGGCTAGTGCAAATGCTCAAAAACTATGCTTTGTGATGGAAACATCAATGAGAAAGGGTAACAAGGATGATCTATAGCTATGCTACCAAATAAAATATATCCTATGGAAGGGTATGTATGCTATCATTATATAAGAAAGCTATTGTTTAGTAACATTACTACTAAATAATAGCTCTTATATCAAGACACATCATAGATACCATTTAGTATCATTATTGGATAATGGTATAACAAGTATATAAAAATAACATTTACTATCATTTAGTTGTAATAATACTAAGTGATAAAAATGTTATAACTTGGTAACATTGATACCAAATGCAAGCACAACTATCAAGTGATAATAGATGATATTGTCTAACAATTATTCTACCATTAAAATCCAATAATTCCAAATGATAGTTATGTTGTCATTTGACTAAAAACTATAATTTAGTAATAATGTTTACATATAAATGTTTCATTGGCTTCCACCACATGATTTGCCTACATAAGTGTGCACCTTCCAAACTAATTTTATACCATTTTGAAACTAATTCACCTAGAAAAAATTTAAGGTTTTTTATAGGCCTCTAAAATTTTCGCTACTTTACATTCTACTAGACACACATTAGATAAAATAATTCTACCTATAATGGGATTACCATATGTAATTGTCATCAAATTATTGGACATACTACAAATAAATGTGTGGAATTTAAAAATATCATAAAAAAATATAAGAGTGAAGGACACATACACAATGTGTCCAAAATAGGGAAAAGGAAAAATCTTTCTTTTGTTTCATAAGAAAAATATGCCTCAAAGTGACAAAATCATGAAGATTTAAATATTATTAATAATATTGATGGGTTATATTTCCACCATATCAATTTTGATCTAGAAAAGAGGGATAAAACTTATGGGAATACCTTTCTTTCACAATCAAGACACTATAAATGAGCTAATATATTTTCCCTTGGGTCCCAAATATGAAGGATACATTTAGTTACCCATTACTTGTGGCCCACATGCAAAGTTTCAACTATATGGATATCAACACATGAACCACATTTAAAACTAAAGTTTGGATAAAATTGGATACTTTAGTGGAATTCTAAGCTAAATACTAAAAACATGTTTGTTATGGGTATAGATATTTGCATATAACATTATGGGCATGATTATTTTCCTGCACCATTGGCTTCAAGAAAACCACTACATAGAAATATTGAAGTGTTTTAATATCATAGATATAAAAAAAGCTTAAAATAATTTCTAGATTTCCTAAACCTTTTTATTATGAGGAATTCCTTGATTAGACTTTTCAAATATTCTAAAAACACAAAAAATACCAAAAACATTCAAAACTCCAAAAACATTTTTGGCACCTACATGTTATGTTATCTCTTTAGATTCTATTTGTTAGTTCCATGTTGAAGGAGGAAATACTTAGTTACTCATAAATACACATGTGTATCTCACTTCTACTTTAGTTTGATATATGAATACATAAATACATGATCTATGCCTATTTTTAGATGTTGGGCTTTCCATCTACTCATGTCGTATAGACATTGGGGGCATCTACTTTTTTTTATCTTGATAAACATAGGTTATATGATTCGATAGTAACTCTAAATTATCATGTTTGAGATAATATATGTAGTTACACATTCCTTTATACATGTTTATATCTTACCCATGATACTTGATATGTTATACACTCAACATGTTTTCTTAACACATTAAATCCATGGGATACTATGATATGTTTATGCCAATTTCTTAAAATTTAATTTATGAACTTCCTTGAGTGTTTTTCCTTTCTATTTTATGACTTTTTTGATAATTTTAATATTATCCTTTCCTTGTGGCCTCCGTGCCTATGTATGATTTAATTAACATTTTCATATGTCATTATTTATTATATATACATTTGAATATGTCATCTTTACCTTTACCAAAATTTGAAAAAGTCCAGTGTTGGATTATTTTTATTGATGTCATGAAGGTGTCCTTGTGATTGGATGAAGTGTTTTTATATCCTAAGTAAGAATGAAAAATTGTACAATGTGCTTATTCTAGTGTGTTATATGTTGTCTTGGTTGATCTTCAGTTTTAGCATGTTTAGATATGTTTAGGGATGAGTATGGTGATTGGATCATGTGAAAGAGATAAATAAGATGTTATATATGCTTTTATATCTTGTGTTCATAATTTAAATTCATCTGGTTATCCAAATTTTTCATTTAGATAGTTTGGGTCTAGTGACAGAAAATTTGAGTAGGCAGTTTGATAATGTCAATATTACCATGTGAGAATGAGTCAAGGGGAGTTGGTCATATGTTTATGATCACATTAATCCCTAGTTTTTATGTTATACATCTCAATTCATGCATAAAAGTGTGATAAAATTTATGAGGGTGTGAATTTTTTCCCAGACTTAGCGAAATTTGTAATGTGACTAGAAAAAGCCTAGTAAGCAATTTGATGATGGAATATCATGCACATGTGGACATTTAAAGAGAAGTTGATCATATGATTTTGTTTATTTTTTTACCTAGTTTATTTTTTCTAATATTCATATTATGTGATAAATCTCATCAAAATATATTCTTATATAAAACTGGGACCCCAAGTAGTTTGACTGTGTTTTTCCACACTTAGCCAATTTTACAATATGGCAAGAAGAGTTGAGTGGGCATTTTGATGGTCTTATATATTACATGTGTGAAGGTGTCAAGATAAACTGATCGTATGGGTTTGTTTAGTTTTGAGCATAGTTTATTTTCACTAAATTTTTGATAACTTTCTAAAGCGCATTAAAATTTATGCAAAAGTAAAGTTGGTCTCCCATATAAGTTTCAACATAGTTGGCTCTATGACAAAAAACTTGAGAATGTTTTTTATTGGAATTATATTTCACATGTGTGAACGTTTCAAGATAAGTATGTACATGGTTATATTCTTTTATGTGAATATATCATTAGGTCCAAATTTGAGATCATTCATCAAAGCATAGAAAAAGTTATTAAGGTTTAAAAATGTCTACTCACACAGATAAGCAAGGTTCCCATACTTCGTCATTTGTTCACAAGTTAAAGATAGAGAAAGATCAATGGTGCACATTGATCCAATAAGTCAAGAAGAAATGATATGAGGATAGGTACATGATGTTTAGTGATTGAAAAAAGGTAAGGATAAGAGATCAATAGTGATTGGGTGTTTGTATGATTGAGATCAACTAAGTGTAGTAAGTCAAATGGTCAAATTAACTAAAGTTTAATGGAGTTAAATTTTAGTGTACTTTTGAAAAGCATTGATGGAGCATGATTGGCCAATCTAAGCAAGGACATGACATGATTGTAGAGTGGTCAAGGTTTAATGTTTGATAATGGGTGCCTATGTGTTAAAGATCAAAAGAGATCAATGGTGCATATTTGATATGAGATGAGAGGACATGAGATGTAAGCATTGTTTTTGAAGGTTAATTGTGACTGTTTGTTTTTAAATATTTGAATTTAAGATAGGGAAAAACCAATGTCTTATTTTTGGACCATAACATTTGATCTAGATATAATTTGCTCATGCAGTAAAAATCAAAGTGGTAGAAGACTCCAAGGTGCATCCAGTAATATGGATTTAAATATCTAGAAGTGTGTACAAACAAATATTTTGAGCTCCAAAGTTTAATGTGTTTCTATATATGTTTTGAAAGTGACCCAAAAAGGATATTCGAGCTTATATAGGTGTTTTTCTAATGTTTCATGATGAATTAGATATTGGGGAGTATTATAGACTCCATGGTGATGCTCTATAAGGATTTTAGAGGTGTGATTAATCTATCATAATTATTAACTTTACTTAATAATTTAAATGTATGTTCAGTATTGGTATTCCTATGTATAAGGTCTCTGTTTGAGTTGATTGAGCATACAAAGAGGTGGGAAAAAGTATGGTGATCATTTGAAAATATTCTAGGGGACATAAGGAGTGGACCTATGTATTTTTAAGTTGTCATGTATTCTTAATCTACTCTAACATATGTCAAAAGGGTTAATGGGTCTCCATAGGACCTAAAAGTGATTTAGGCCTATTTTGAAAGGGGATTGTGCTTAAGTGTGACCCATATGAGATGCCTTAAGGGTGAAGGCATACTTTTTGGCTAATAAGGAAATGTTATGTTATTTTTAATTCTTGATTTATCTATATAGAGTGAAACCAAATGTGTTGGTTTCTATATTTTGAAAAAGATATGTGAGCGATAGACTTGTATGTGAGAGAGTTAGAGAGCAAATGAAAGTAGAGGTGAGTAAGAGTGCCTAGCTATTGGGTTGATGAATAGAGAATATTAAGGACTATGTGTATGACTTATAGGTCATGTTCTTAATGTAATAATAGTGATCTTATAATTTGAGTAAATATTAAGAGGTATGATTGTGTATATGAGGACTATTTGAGTGAATAAAGAGAGAGATTGTAGTATGCCTATGACATAGTCCTATATGAGTTAGAGAAAGAGTATATATAGTTGTTAGATAATCAAGAGGTCCATTATTAGGTGTTATAAACATAATTTTTAAGGTGGAAGAGTTATTTTAAAAGAGGGTCTAAAGGACTTAATCTTCCTTAGGGGTAGTTATTCCTTGTGAAATAGGGTTTTACTAAAGACCTTTGGTCAGAAGGATTTGATCAAGGTTGTAGGTCAGAAGGACCTGAACATAAGTTCCTGATTAGGACTTGATTAGTCTCTTATTTGTGATCATCTTATAAGTTAGTAGTCCATGTGTTTATAGGCTTGAGAGTGGGTTTTATTCCCCAAGAGGGTTTCCCTCATAGATCTTGTGTTATGTATGTGATCTTGTATTATGTTCATTGTTCACTTATATGAATGATATATATGTTTCATGAATGTTTGTATTGAATGCTTAAGTATTTTCAAAGGTTTGGAAAATGAATTAGATTATTTGTCAACATTGATTCACCCCCTCTTAATGGATTGTAAATATATTAATTAGTATCAAAGTAGGTCATTTGATAAAGGCTCAATAACTTGAAGGTAATCCAATGTACAATGGCTAGTCAAAATGTGCAATGTGGTTTATCTACTAATCAAACACCAATGTTCAATGGATCCAATTATGCTAATTGGAGTGCCAAGATGAGGACATACATTATGTCCCTAGGGTTTGATGTATGTCAATCTATTATGGATGGTTATTTTTCTCTTGATATTACTCCATCTAGTATTGTAGACAAAAATATGTTTGAGAATAATTCTAAGGAAATGAATGTCATCACTTATGGTCTTATAGATACTGAGTTCACCAAAGTAATCCATTGCACATCTACCAAGTAAATATGGTATAAATTGAAGACTATATTTTAAAGAGATTCAAATGTTAATATTGCTACATTGTAGACTCACAAAAGGTAATTTGAAAGTCTTAAGTTGAATGAAGAAGATACTATGGCATCCTTTCTGTAGAGAACTGATGAGATTGTGAACATCATTAGAGGTCTTGGAGATAATCTTGAAGAGACTACTTTTGTTTAAAATCTATTAAGGTATCTATCCCCCAAGTATGGTCTAAAAGTATTTCTTTTATAAGAGATTCATGATCTTATTTATTTAAATATGGATCAATCACATGGCACCCTTATTGCATTTGAGATGTGGAAGAATGATGATATACCTACAAAAAAGGAAGCAACTTTTAATACTAAAATGTAGACAAAAATGTTTTGAGGTAAGAAACTAAAGGAGGATGACATTCCTAATATAGACGAGGATGAACTAATTATTTTGATTTCAAGGAAATTGAGAATAGGTTTAGGCAAGTATAAAGGTAAGATACCCCTCAAATGCTTCAATTGTGGTGATATATGACATTTTTCTAATAATTTCCCTCGTAAGTATAAAAATGCTGATGATGAAGAGTACAATCAAGGTCATGATGATGTCAAGAGATATTTTAGGTATAAAAATAGAAAAAAGGGATTCATAAGGTCTGATTAAAAAAATAAGTACTTCAAGGACAAGAAGATTCTATACACCAAATAATATTGTAGCTCATCAAATGAGAGTAAGGATAGTTACTCAGAATATGATCATGAAGATTATGGTCTGACTAAAAGATGAAGCTCTATTCATAGGTGAGGAAGGAAGTTGCTCACATTAGAAGGGGTCTACTTGGAGTGATTTGAATGATGATGAAGATGAGGTGGACTATGAGACTACATTGACAAATGCTCATGAAAAATTGAAGATTGAGAAAAAGATCAATAAGAAGATGAAATCTAAAATCAAGAACTTTGAGGAGAATTCAGTGTTTTTTAGGTAGTAATGGATGAAGATTCCAATGATCATGAAAATATGGTCAAGCATATACGTTTTCAATTGAAAAATATATCTACAAGCCTAAAAGTGAAATAAGATGAATGTAAAAGGTATGTAAATGAAAATGAGTCATTAAAATATGAGTTATAAAAGGTACCTAGTAAGGTGATGTCATTTGTGAGATTTAAAAAAAAGCTCAAATGATATATATAACATTCTAAATAATCAAAAGCATGCAAGTGATAAGACTAGTCCTGGATACAAAGAAGAACCAAAGACTGCAACTCAAGACAAGATAAAGACTAATGTGAATAAGGACAATTAGCCTTTGAATAAAAATTATCAGACAAGGAATGAAGGTGCTAGTATAATGAATATAAAATAGATTAGAAATCCAAATTCCATGAGGTGTGCAAATTTCAATAGTTAGAGTTATACTTTTAATCTATTTGGCAATAAAGATAGATAATGTAGGAGACCTGTTAAGAATCAATTTTCTTGTAACTATGATGAGGGTCATCAATCAAAAGGTGTAAGAAAGGTTGAGTGTCTCAACTATCATGATGTGGGACACTTCAAAAAATGTTGTCCATTTAAGGTAAGACAATTTGAGTTTCCTTCAAGAGATATTGAGTGCTATAATTATTATGAATGAGGACACATTACAAGATATTGTCCAAATCTGGTAAGGCAGAATGAGCTTTTTGGAGAAACTATAGTATGTTTCAATTTTTAATAAAGAGGTCACATTGCTAGGTTATATAAGCAAATACTTATAAGTCAAAAAAGGTTCAATCAGGCTCTATGAATATAAGAAAGAAGACAAGTTCATACATAGAAACCAAAGGTGGTATGTATGAGTCATGATGAGACTTCAAGTCCAAGTAATATATTTGTTATGGTGGATAATTATTCAAAATTTGAAGAGTCCCAAGAGTATCATTGTCTACTCATGTTGAGAATTAAGAGACTAAGCTCAAGGAGAAGACCAAGGTGTTGGTTGAAGTTAGTTCTAATGTATGCATGGATCCAATTGAACATCTTCTTATTGTTGAAAAAGTGCCTAGTGATAAGGATCCAAGATGCAAGGAAGATTATTTAGATGAAAAGGTATGTCATAAACCTAGGTTGTCTCCATGTATTGATAATCCAATCATAGAAGAAAAAGAGAATGTTGTAGTATTTGAGGAAGTTATTTCTCTAAATCTGAAGAAGAAGAATATCTATAATTATCTTTTGAGAAAGGAGGAGGAGGAATATGAGGATTTGCTTTTGTTTTTGAGAATTGAGGTATAGAGGGTGTATTTATATATGCTTCTTAAGATACTTTTTTCAAGTGGAGAAACAAGTATTGTTGTGGTGTTTTTCAGTTGGAACAATCTACAAGGTCAGATTGAAGCTTCCTAGATGGAAAAAGAGGATTTATGATTTATCAAGGTAATATTTTTACATAAAAAAGATTGTTGAACTTATTATATCATGATCCAGGTGGTTTTGTGATATAAAGGTATGTTAAATTATATTTGGAGATTCTTGCTATCCCTTAGGTTTCCTAGTTGGTGCTTAAGAGTTTATAATTCCTAAAATGTGTTATAAGAAGTCAAGGTTACCAATGATGTTAAAGATAAAATATTGGTCCATAAGTGTGTAATGATTGTCTCCAAGTGTAAAAAAAGTTTCATAGGTGAATTTTGACTGGAAATTGTTGTGTTGACTTTGTTTATTTTAATATTATAGGGTTTTGGGCTATGCTATAAAAGTGGTCTACCTTATGATTTGAGGTTTGAGGATTCTTATTTTGTTGAATAGGATAAATGGGTTGTCAAATCAATCTCCATAGAGTTTTAAAGGTTTGTGTTTCTCAATATTCAATTTTTTGTCAAATTGGAGGCCTAATTGGGTAGTAGGTTTGTGAAGGAAGTATATTTTACAAGATGATCTATTTATTTCAAATAGGTACCCTTGATGGGGCATATTAAAATAATCTAGATATGAATTTTCATATCTTTAGGATGTGTGTAATAAAAATTGTGGGCTCTGCAAGTTCTAGTTATGACTACAAGGAGGTTAGATAGGTCTAGTTTGAAGAAGAGTATTTTTTTCCCAATTTCTCCAAAATAGCATGGTATGTGTGTTTCAAGGTTAGTTCTCAAGTTGATTTAGTACATGTTTCCTATTTGGTGGTCCTTATGGTAGTTTGAGAAAGAAGGCTAAAAAGTCTATATGTTGTTTCTTAATGGTGTATGGAGATATGAAGATGATCAAATGGTGAAAAGGTATATAAATCTTAGGGAGAGTCCCTCTCAAATATTTCTTGGTAAGTTCCATCAATTGAAAATATTTTGTGTGCTCTATCATCATTAGTTGTAGTGTTTGGTTGAGGAGAGTGTTGGAATGTATCAAGAGGAAGGTGTCAATGTAAGAAGAGGTTTGCTCAAGGTAAGGGGAAGTTTGTATCATATTTATAAGATTTTCATTTCTTATTTTTATTGTTTTTTAAGGTCCACAAGATCAGTTCATGCCCACTTTGTCATTGTGTCAAAGGGGGAGAACTTCCTAATGTGGGAATACTTGAAGAGAAAGAAGGTGAGCTACATATTTATATATATGATCTTTGTTGACACCAATGATAAAGGGGAGATTGTTGGAGTATTTTTAGTGATGACATATAAGTGTCCTTATGAGTTGATGAAGTGATTTGATACCCTAATTAATAATGAAAAATTGTGCAATGTGTTTGTTCTATTTTGCTTTATGTTTAATTGGTTGATCTTTAGTTTTGGCATGTTTAGAGATGTTCAAGGATGAGTATGGTGGTGGGAGAATGTGAAAGAGGTCCCTAAAATGTTATATATTATTTTATATCTTGTGTAAATAACTGTAATTCATTTGTTTATCCATATTTTTCATCTAGATAGTTTGGGTCTAGTGGCAAAAAATCTAAGTAGGCAGTTTGATGATGTCATCATTCCCATGTGGAAATTAGTCAAGAGAAGTTGGTCATATGGTTGTGATCACATTATTCCGTAGTTGTTATGCACTAGATATAAATTCATGTATTGAAGCAAAGTCAAAAGTATGGGGTGTAATGTTTTATTCTTAGTAAAAATTCATTATTTTTCCATACTTATCCAAACTTGCAATGTGTCTAGAAAGATCTGAGTAAGTAGTTTGATGATGGAATATATTGAAAGTGTGGAAATTTAAAGAGAAGGTCATCATATGGGTTTTTTAAATTTTGGACCTAGATTATTTTCACTAATTTTTAGATCATACAATGGATCACATAAAAATATATGCTTATGCAAAGTTGGGCTCCTAGGCAGTTTGACTATGTTTTTCCATTGCCAATTTTGCAATGTGGAAAGAAGAGTTGATTAATAATTTTGATGGTATTATATCTTTCACATGTGAAGGTGTCAATATAAAATTATCATATGGGTTTGTTTAGTTTTTACCATAGTTAATTAGCACTAAATTTGAGACCACGCACTAAATAATGGCAAAAGTTATGTAGATGTGAAGTTGGTCTCCCAGACAAGTTTTGACATAGTTGGCTATGTGACAAAAGATTTTGAGAAGGATTTTTAATGGAATTATATCTCACATTCCTGAAAGTTTTATGATTATTATGTCACATGGTTGGATTTTCCTATGTGAGGAGATCATCTGGTCCAAATTTGAGATCATGCACCAAAGCGTAGAAGAAGTTATTAAGGTTTAAAAATGGCTACTTAGGTAGATAAGCAAGGTTCCCATACTTAGTAATTTATTTACAAGTTAAATCTTGAGCAAGTTTTATGGTGTTAATTACTCCAAGTAGTTATGAAGTAATGAAATGAGGATAAGTGCATAATGTTTAATGAGTGAAAAAATGTAAGGATAAGAGATAAATAGTAAATGGGTGTTTGTATGATTGAGATAAATGGAATTTAGTAAGTCAAAATGGTCAAAGTAACTAAAGTTTAATGGAGTTAAAGTTCATTTAACTTTCAATAAATATTAATAGAGTGTGATTGGCCAAGCTAAGTGATGAGATGAGATGATATCAGAGTGGTTGAGGTTTAACGTTTGAGTATTGGTGTGTATGTGTTAAAGATTAGAAGAGATAGATGGTCTTTATTTGATTTGAGCTAAGATGACAATATACCACAAAAAATTTGTTTGAAGGTTAACTATGATTATTTGTTTTTAAATATTTGAATTTAACATAGGGAAAAACTAGTGTCTAGTTTTTAGACCATAACTTTTGACCTAAATAGAATTTGCTCATGCAGTAAAAAACAAAGTGGGAGAGGACTCTAAGGCACATTTTGAAATATGGATTTAAAATTTTAGAAGTGTGTATAGATAAATATTTTGAGATCCAAAGTTTAATATGTTTATATATATGTCTTACAAGTGACTTGAGGAGGATATCCAAGCTTATGTAGGTGTTGTTTTGATGTTTCATGGCGAATTGGATATTGCGGAGTGTTGAAAATCAATGATAATGCTTTGTAAGGATTTTGGAGGTGTGTTAAATCTATCTTGAGTATGAACAATGCTTAAGAACTTAACTGTATGTTTGGTAATTGTGTTCATATGTATATGGTCTTTGTTTAAATTGATTGAACATACATAGAGGTGGGAAGAGGTGAGTGTGATCATTTGAGGATGTTCTAAGGGACATAAGTAGTGGAATTATGTAATTTTAAGTGGTCATGTATTCTTAATTTACTCATAGATGTATCAAAAGGGTGAATGGGTCTCCATAGGACCTAAAAGTGACTTAGGCCTATTTTGAAAGGGGATTGTGCTTAAGTGTGACCCATACGAGATGCCTTAAGGGTGAAGGCATGTTTTGTGGTTAAGAAGGAAATATTGTGATCTTGTTAGTTCATGATCTATTTATATATGGTGAAACAAAATTTGTTGGTTTCTAAATTTTGAAAAATATATGTGATAGAGAGCATTGTATGTGAGAGAGTTGGAGATTGAAGGAGAGTAGAGGATAGTGAGAGTACCCAACTATTGGGATTATGAGTAGAGAAGATCAAGGACTATGTATGTGACCTATAGGTCATGCTCCTATTTTAAATATAGCTCTCTTGAAATTTGAGGATATGTGATGAGGTTTGAATGTGCATATGAGGACTGTTTGAGTGAAGGAGAGAGATTATGGCATGCCTATTTGAGAGGATTGTATGAGTTAGAAAGAGATTTTATGCAATTGTCAAATTATCAAGAGGTCCATCATCAGTTGTTATAGACGTAAATTTTAAAGTAGAAGTGTTGTTTTCAAGGAGGGTCTAAAGGACTTGATCTTCCTTAGGGGTAGTTTCTCTTTGTGAAATAGTGTTTTACTAAAGACCTCTAGTCAGAAGGACTTGATCAAGGTTGTAGGTAAGAAGGTCTTGATCAAAGGTTCTAAATCATAAGGACTTGATTATTTTCTTATTTTTCATCATCTTATAGGATAGTATTCCTTGTGTTTATAGGTTTGATAGTGGGTTTTATTCCCCAAGAGGGTTTCCCATGTAGATCTTGTGTTATGTATGCGATCTTGTAGTATATTCATTTTTCACTACTATGAATGATCTATGTGCTTCACGAATGTTTGTGTTGAATGCTTAAATATTTATAAAGGTTTAGAAATTGAATTAGATATTTGTCACCATTGATTCACCCCCTATCAATGGATTATACCTCCAAAATCTAGTCCCTTTAGTAATGTGGAATTTGAATATGCCCTTGTTTACATTCTCCTTATACCATTATCTTCTAAATTATTTTTTAGTGATCTTGTGTGTGTACTTATTTTCTTGTTTATCTAGACATTGCCATGATCCTTATCATGTATTTTAGGAATTCATGTGATCACATTAGCTTTATGTTTTTTAATTTTATATCTACCTAGACATGTTCCTCATATATGCTACATAGTTACATTTATAGGTTATACAATTTTCTTATCCAATTGAGGTGAGATAAATAACATTTCCAATTTTTACCTCAACTCAAAGGGGGGTATATTAATTGGTACATGTAATAGAGGCATGTTATCCACATTTGTCATAATTTATATATTTACTAGGGGCATGCTTTGGAATCATGTTTTCCAAACTTTTTTAGTATCAGGTACTTATATAAAATTTCTAATTCAATGGGGGCATGTCATATAGTTTTTAGATTCAATGGGGGCATGATTTACAAGTATGTTCTCCATACTTATTCAGTAAATGGTACTTATATAAATTTTTAGATTTGTCCACATATAGAAGGGGCATGCTTTCGAATCACGTTCCCCACACTTACATAGTTTTCCAAATTTACCAAAACACATAATTATATGATTTGGATTCACTATTTTGGTAGAATTTATAAATTGGTACCATTTATATACATAGTTATAGAATGAGACATATCTAAGGTATATATGCCATGCAATATGTGTATAATATTACAAACTATAAATTAAATTTAGATTCTAAAACTTTTTTCTATACTATTACCACATCACATACTTATACTTACTAATACCTCAAGGGATTTTATAGACTTTATTGAGACAATATACTATAGAAGTTGGTTCATTTTTTTGTATGGTTGAGGTCATTAAATCACTCAATATTTCCAATTTTTTAAGTTGGATTTGATTTTATAATTTATCCTCACTTGGTTATAAGTATCGTTAGGTTGTACAATTGAGTTAATATTAACTACTTGGTGGTAACTAAATTTTTATTCAAGGTTGGTGGCATGGTCATTTTAATATCTCTTTATCTATCTAATTAGATATATGTACTTTAAATATTTATCTATATTTGTCCTAGTCTCAATTTTAAATCCTTACAATGATACATCTTTTTTAAATCAACTTGTCAATAGGCAAGGTAGTTACATTAACACACATGTGTACTCCTAAACCTTTCTCATTTGCTTTAAATCTATTTCAAGTAATTTCAACCCAAATTATATGCACTAATTATATACTATAACATGCTTTTGGTATTAGATCAGTCACTAGTAAAGCACTCAAATTGGGCACATGCAAATACAAGGTGTGTTATATACACATAGGTATGCCTTCTTTTTCATTAAACTATAAATTTCATTACTAGATTAAAAGGGAGGGGGCAATGTAGATGATATTTATGGATTTTATATCACCTTAGTCTTATACATTTAAAACACTTAGACCTTTGTTTTTCCTCATAGTTTTAGACCTTTTCCACTTCTAAAAGTGTTGAATTTTCTCTATATTCTACCCCTTAGCCTATATCTCTTAGAGTAATATTATGTTGATGACACAAGTATTTTATCTTGCCTAGAATGCTTAAATTATACTTATTTTCCATCTCTACAAGTTTTGATCCTGTACCTACCTTCCTACTCCCTGAACACTAATATCTGAGATAGACTCTATCATTAATGTTAGTGTCATGACCTAATGCAAATGTCTAGTACCCTAGAGTCATCCAATTTATAAATGAAATGTATCATGATAATCAGCATAAGTGCTGTAATGAAAGTTATCAATCTAAAGAGATTCATATAAATATTAATTAAAAATTTTAGGAATTAATAGATATAAACTCTATATTATTAAAGAGTTGGAGTAAAGGCGATAGATTTAGATAAATAATTAATAACAATTGATTTTATCAATTTACCTTAATAATAATGTAAATGATAAATTTGACTTATCTTGAGAGAAATATGTGTCACTAGGTGATGCTAGTGTTGGAACAGACTAGATGAATATTCATGAATCCCTTCATTCAAAAAATAGAGTCCCACCTACCTCATATAAATATCTTGGTCAATTGGATAATAGTGTGGTACACTATTGGCAAAGGAATTGTGTTAATGTTCTTTTGATTATAGGATCCCTAGAAACTTATAGGGATGTTGTGGGATGATTATTGGGTCATATATGTGTCTTTATAAACTTTTTGTCATCTTTATATGTTACCTTTTGGTTTTTATTATTTCACATAAATTTTGCTTTATTTCTTTTAGAAAGATTAAAACTCAAAACAAGGGTAAGTTTGGTAGAACCTAGATTTGGTTTGCCCTCTATGATTTAGAAGGTTGTGAGAGATCCTCTTTGGATTGGGAATAATTACCTAAAAATAATAAAGAGACTAAAGAAAGGGTGTGTTAGTTGGTTAGGAAATTGGATTGCCTAGAAGGCTAGATCCAAGAATTATGTGACTTCCTTGGAGTCATCAATCTAAATTTTAAGATAAGTTAATGTTGATAAAAGTTTATAATAAAAGAGGTTGTATAACAGAAATGAAATTATTTAAGAAAAGGGAATAAACAATTTTCAAAATAAATTCTTATTTTAACAAAATAGCATTAAAGATAATTACTAAACTATCAAAAGTAGGTCTATTTGTGGTGAGGTTATTGTTTCTGGTCCATGTATTGATAGAGGTAAGATCCTATGTGAGCATGTCTATAGACCAGGGCCTTGCCTTTATATCCACAAAAGTTTAAGATTCATAGCTTCTAATTTATATGTTATACAACACCATAGATGGGATACTATAGGTAGTAAGGTTCGATGATCAAAGGCGAGTGGCAGTGAAAATTAATGAGTTTCTAAGATGAAACAAGGTAATAACAAAGTGTATGGCATTTTTCAATGCCTTAGATAATGTTGTCTAGGATAAGAAGGGGTACATCATATAACTAGTATAGTTGGGACTCCCCTCTCGATTCCTTATAGACAACATTATCGTCCCATATGACAAAATAAAAGATCTATTAAAAGAGATGCGAAATGACCAGACCATTTTTTGGCTCTTGGTCAAGCACCTAGTGTCTTTAAGGTATAAACCATTTTATAGCCCCTCACCTAGCTAGAATTATAAATGTTAATGGTAGTTTAGGGTTTGATAAGAATCTCCTTCAAGGAGATTATAGATATAGATAGAGCCTTTAAGGCTCTAAATAGGAAGACTCAACCCAAAGAAGAAGAGTAGATACCTTTAAAGGTTTATCTTTAGAACTTATAAATTTTATGGGCTGCACTCCTTTTTACGTGCTTCATGAATATTTGTGTGGAATGCTTAAGTATTTATAAAGGTTTAGAAATTGAATTAGATTCTTTGTCACAATTGATTTATCCCCTATCAATGGATTATACCTGTAACATCTAGTCCAATTAGTTATGTGGAATTTGAATATGCCCCTTGTTTACAATCTCTTTATACCATTATCTTCTGAATTATTTTTTAGTGATCTTGTGTGTGTACTTATTTTCTTGTTTATCTAGGCATTGCCATGATCCTTATCATGTATTTTAGCAATTCATGTGATCACATTATCACTATGCTCTTTAATTTTATATCTACCTAGACATGTCCCTCATATATGCTACATTGTTACATTAATAGGTTATACAATTTTCTTATCCAATTGAGGTGAGATAAATAACATTTCCAATTTTTACCTCAACTCAAAGCGAGGTATATTAATTGGTACATGTAATAGAGGAATGTTATCCACATTTGTCATAATTTATATATTTACTAGGGGCATACTTTGGAATCATGTTTTCCAAACTTTTTTGGTATCAGGTACTTATATAAAATTTCTAATTCAATGGGGGCATGTCATATGGGCATGGATTCCACACATTCATAGTTTTTAGATTCAATGGGGGCATGATTTCGAAGTATGTTCTCCATACTTATTCAGTAAATGGTACTTATATAAATTTTTAGATTTGTCCATATATAGAAGGGGCATGCTTTGGAATGATGTTTCCCACACTTACATAGTTTTCCAAATTTACCAAAACACATAATTATATTATTTGGATTCACTATTTTGGTATAATTATATAAATTGGTACCATTTATATACATAGTTTTAGCATGAGACATATCTAAGGTATATATGCCATGCAATATGTGTATAATATTACAAAATATAAATTAAATTTACATTCTAATTTTTTTTTCTATACTATTACCACATCACAGACTTATACTTACTAATACCTCAAGGGATTTTATAGAATTTATTGAGACAATATACTATATTAGTTGGTTCATTTTTTTGTATGGTTGAGGTCATTAAATCACTCAATATTTCCAATTTTTTAAGTTGGATTTGATTTTATAATTTATCCTCACTTGGTTATAAGTATCATTAGGTTGTACAATTGAGTTAATCTTAACTACTTGGTGGTAACTAAATTTTTATTCAAGGTTGGTGGCATGGTAATTTTAATATCTCTCTATCTATCTGATTAGATATATGTACTTTAAATATTTATCTATATTTGTCCTAGTCTCAGTTTCAAATCCTTACAATGATACATCTTTTTTAAATCAACTTGTCAATAGGCAAGGTAGTTACATTAACACACATGTGTACTCCTAAACCTTTCTCATTTGCTTTAAATATATTTCAATTACTTTCAACCCAAATTATATGCACTAATTATATACTATAACATGCTTTTGGTTTTAGATCAGTCACTAGTAAAGCACTCAAATTGGGCACATGCAAATTTAAGGTGTGTTATATACACATAGGTATGCCTTATTTTTCATTAAACTAGAAATTTCATTACTAGATTAAAAGGGGGGAGGAAATGTAGATGATATTTATGGATTTTATATCACCTTAGTCTTATACATTTAACACACTTAGACCTTTGTTTTTCCTCCTAGTTTTAGACCTTTTCTACTTCCAAAATTCTTGAATTTGCTCTATATTCTACCCCTTAGCCTATATCTCTTAGTTAGAGTAATCTTATGTTGATGACACAAGTATTTTATCTTACCTAGAATGATTAAATTATACTTATGTTCCATCTCTACAAGTTGTGATCTTGTACCTACCTTCCTACTCCCTGAACACTAATATCCGAGATAGACTCTATCATTAATGTTAGTGTCATGACCTAATTCAAATGTTTAGTACCCTAGAGTCATCCAATTTATAAATGAAATGTATACTAATAGTCAGCATAAGTGCTTTAATGAAAGTTATCAATCTAAAGAGATTTATATAAATATTAATTCATATTTTTAGGAATTACTAGATATAAATTCTATATTATTAAAGGGTTGGAGTGAAGGTGATAAATGTAGATAAATAATTAATAACAATTGATTTTATCAATTTACCTTAATAATAATGTAAATGATAAATTTGACTAATCTTGAGAGAAATATGTGTCACTAGGTGATGGTAGTGTTGGAACAGACTAGATGAATATTCTGGAATCCCTTCATTCAAAAACTAGAGTCCCACCTACCTCAAATCAATATCCTGGTCAATTGGATAATAGTGTGGTACACTATTGGCAAAGAAATTGTGTTAATGTCCTTTTGATTATAGGATCCCTAGAAACTTATAGGGATGTTGTGAGAGGATTATTGGGTCATATATGTGTCTTTATAAACTTTTTGTCATCTTTATATGTTACCTTTTAGTTTTTATTATTTCACATAAATTTTTCTTTATTTCTTTTAGAAAGAGTAAAACTCAATACAAGGGTATGTTTGATAGAACCTAGATTTGGTTTACCCTCTATGATTTAGATAGTTCTGAGAGATCCTCTTTGGATTGGGAAGAATTACCTACAAATATTGAAGAGACTAAATAAAGGTTGTGTTAGTTGGTTAGGAAGGTGGATTGCCTAGAAAGTTAGATCCAAGAAGTATGTGACTTCCTTGGAGTCATCAATCTACCTTTTAAGATAAGTTAATGTTGATAAAAGTTTATAATAAAAGAGGTTGTATAATATAAATGAAATTATTTAAGAAAAGGGAATAAATAATTTTCAAAATAAATGCTTATTTTAACAAAATAGCATTGAAGATAATTACTAAACTATCAAAAGTAGGTATATGTGTGGTTAGGCTATTGTTTCTGGTCCATGTAGTGATAGAGGTAAGATCCTATGTGAGCATGTCTATAGACTAGGGCCTTGCCTTTATATCCCCAAAAGGTTAAGATTCATAGCTTTTTATTTAGATATTATATAACGCCATAGATGGGATACTATAGGTACTAAGGTTGGATGATCAAAGGCAAGTGGCAGTGAAAATTAATGAGTTTCTAAGATGAAACAAGGTAATAACAAAGTGTATGGCATTTTTCAATGCCTTAGCTAAGTTAGTCTAGGATAAGAAGGGGTACATCAAATAACTAGTTTAGTTGGGACTCCCCTCTCGATTCCTTACAGACAACATTATCCTCCCATATGACAAAATAATAGATCTATTAAAAGAGATGCAAAATGACCAGACCATTTTTTGTCTCTTGGTCAAGAACCTAGTGTCTTAAAGGTATAGACCATTTTATAGCCCCTCACCTAGCTAGAATTATAGATGCTAATGTTAGTTTAGGGTTTGATAAGCATCTCCTTCAAGGATATTATAGATATAGATAGAGCCTTTAAGGCTCTAAATAGGAAGACTCAACCGAAAGAAGAAGAGTATATACCTTTAAAGGTTTATCTTTAGAACTTATAAATTTTATGGGCTTCACTCCTTTTTACATGCTTCACAAATGTTTGTGTTGAATGCTTAAGTATTTATAAAGGTTTAGAAATTGAATTAGATTATTTGTCACCATTGATTCACCTCCTATCAATGGATTATACCTCTGACATCTAGCCCCTTTAGTTATGTGGAATTTGAATATGCCCCTTGTTTACATTCTCCTTATACCATTATCTTCTGAATTAATTTTTAGTGATCTTGTGTGCGTACTTATTTTCTTGTTTATCTAGACATTGCCATGATCCTTATCATGTATTTTAGGAATTCATGTGATCACATTAGCTCTATGCTTTTTAATTTTATATCTACCTAGAGATTTTCCTCATATATGCTACATGGTTACATTAATAGGTTATACAATTTTCTTATCCAATTGAGGTGAGATAAATAACATTTCCAATTTTTACCTCAACTCAAAGGGGGGTATATTAATTGGTACATGTAATAGAGGCATGTTACCCACATTTGTCATAATTTATATATTTACTAGGGACATTCTTTGGAATCATGTTTTCCAAAAATTTTCAATATCAGGTACTTATATAAAATTTCTAATTCAATGGGGGCATGTCATATGGTCATGGATTCCACACATTCATAGTTTTTAGATTCAATGGGGGCATGATTTAGAAGTATGTTCTCCATACTTATTCAGTAAATGGTACTTATATAAATTTTTAGATTTGTCCATATATAAAAGGGGCATGCTTTGGGATCATGTTCCCCACACTTACATAGTTTTCCAAATTTACCAAAACACATAATTATATGATTTGGGTTCACTATTTTGGTAGAATTATATAAATTGGTACCATTTATATACATATTTTTAGCATGAGACATATCTAAGGTATATATGCCATGTAATATGTGTATAATATTACAAAATATAAATTATATTTAGATTCTAAGATGTTTTTCTATATTATTACCACATCACAGACTTATACTTACTAACATCTCAAGGGAGAATAGTAACAATATGTCAACGAGACTTCCAACTTGATGTGTAATTTTAACTTCAACATGCATAAATTTGTACATGAATTATATAATCTAATTATAGAAAATCAAGTTGATTTGAAATTGGTGTTAAGCTATTTAGGTGGTGGAAACTTGCCCACTGATAGTTAGGGTGACCATTACAAGTCAAGGGTCTAAGGCTAAAGTTGGTCAAAGGATAATCAATTTGACTTAGGTTTGTGGTGAAATGTTTGGGGGATGGTCTTAAGGGGGTCCAATGGTGGTCTATGGGTATTTCAACATCTAGAATTATTATGTTTTATTTTTTAGTGTCTATATTTTTCCCCTTTTATTATGTAGTTTATATCATTAATCTAAAAATAAAAAATGGAATATAGGTCAAAGGTATGCTTTCCCTTAGCATAAGAAGAGGTGTTACCCCTTAAACTGGGAATCAATGAGGTGAAATAAAATTGGGTATGGGATTGATAATTTGGTGAGGGTGATGATGAAGGGTGATTTTTATATATTTGGCACTGTAGTGTAAACACATGCACAAGGTATGACAAAAATATGATATCCAAGATTGTGCATTAACTAGGTTTCTATAATTAGTAAAAATTAAGGTTAGTACTAGAATGAGAAGTGACAAGTGGATCATATGACCATATTTAGGCATATCATTTAGGAACACTTGTTAACATAAGTATCCTAAGAAAGGGATGTGAATCTATGTTTATCCAAGGTAGGAAGTGCTCCAGTGGAAAAGACAAACTAGTCAGGTAAAGTAATGGGTATTTGAGGTAGGAAGTGATCCCAAGAAGACACCAAGTGGTTGGGTGTGCACAAGGTAGCATAAGTTTAAAAATATGTCAAATTAGTAATTGTTATCATTATAGTCAAAAGGACCAAGGCAAGGTAATCATAAAAAAATGTGATAGTTTATGTCAAAATGGCCAGTAATGAGGTGACATGGTCAGTTGGTCAGTGGAGAAGGTAAGCTCCAATGGTAGTGGTATGGTTGGTGGAGAAGGGGATATCTAATGGGAAATGGTAGTTTATATGTTTGGAGTAAAGGTTATCTCTAATGGTTAATTGGGTTTGTTGGAGAAAAGGTGATCTTTAATGGTTGGTTGGGTTGGTTAGAGAATAGGTGATCTCCAATGGTTGGTTTGGGTAATGTTATTGGTTTAAAAAAGTTTGTTTGGGTGGTGTTAAAATTAGTTACCTAATTTGGTGTACCCCTTAGCTTGGTAAAAATGTGACCCAAATATTAGTGAAAGGGTGCAGAGTTGGCAGTTGGGGTGTCAATGAATTAAGGATGGAAGATATCTCTTTTAAAGTAGTCACAAAAGTAGAAGGAGAAAGCTAAATACTCTCAGTGGAAAAAACCAAAATGACAAGATGGGGGGGCTTATGAATAGAAATCCCTTCATGCTTTGCATTGTTGTTAGTCCATTGGTTAAACAAGATAGCTTGATCATGAAGTGTCAAGTAAGCTCAAAATCCATTGACTTGATAGAGGGTAAATGTAAATGGGTGGTAGTGTGAATTTCTTGTGGGGATGGCTTATGCCTACTTTAGGTGACCTAGAAACCATGATAAACAAGCCCATGTCATATAAGGTGTAGACTAATCGATGTGGGAAGTCTATTAATGTTATTGTGAAATTTGAATATATATTCCTGGGGATTGATTTGCTTTTTATTTTGATATGAGGTATTTTGATTGATTTTATTTCTTGATGGGTTTTGGATGTTGAACGATGTTGGAAACTTCTAGGTGATTGATTTTGATAAATTTGACTTATCCATCCTTCGAGGGAGTGGTCAAAGCTTTTATACTTATGCATTTTGATAGTTGTCCTTCAAGGGTGTAGTCTGTCTCTTATAATCAATGTTTATGATTATAGGCAATTGTCCTTCAAGGGATTAGTTTATTGTTATAGATAATTTGACCCAAGTGATATGTTGTATCCCAAATTGAGATTTATTCTGGTGTAGACATGGACTAGTCTATATAGGCTTAAGGATTTCCATTATGGAGTCAAAACCACAACACAAGAAGGTTGATAATTGGTAAAAGAGGTTTAAGTGAGAATAACCATGGGAATCCATCTTTTAAGGGATGGAAAGTACCATGAAAATCATGTCATAGTTAGACTTGAGATACCCATGTTTAAGATTAGGTTAAGGTTGTGACAAAGAATCACATGATCTAGTTTTAATCAATTATCCTTAAAATAAAGAGGTGACGGTGGTTAAAAATAAGGGGTGAGGTAAAGTTAGACACAATATGACTAAGAAATTTATTTAACAAAAGAACATGACATGGATGGAAAAACATTTAGGGATTTACATTTGAATATGCCCCAAAATCCATACTTGTGAAAATGGTTTGAGCCAATAAAGGGTGAAGATGTCCCCAAGTCACTTTTAAACACTTGATTATACATGTGAAAGTGTGTTGGATTGACAAAGGTAAAAGGCAAGGTTGGTTAGGTGATGATTGTTAGGTAGTAGTTAGGTTGAAATGGTGTTGGTTGATTAGTTCGGTGGTTAGTTGGTTAAGTGATTGGTTGTTTTATTGATTGGTTGGGAAGATAGATAAAATGTGGTCTCGAGAGGTTGGTTTGGCTGGATTAGAGAAAAGGTGGTCTCTAATGGTTAGTCTAGGTGGTTGGAGAAAAGGTGATATCCAAAGGTTGGTTTGGGTTGGTTGGAGAAAAGGTGATCTCCAATGGTTGGTTGAAAATATCTGGATAGATGGATGAAATGTGATCTCTAATGGATGGTTAGGTGGTTGGAGAAAATGTGATCTCCAAAGGTTTATTTCGTTTGTTTAAGGAAAGGTGATCTCCAATGGTTGGTTTGAGTGGTTGGAGAAAAGGTGATCTTTAATGCTTAGCTTAGGTCAGTTGGAGAAAAGGTGTTCTCCAATGGTTGGTTTGGTTGGTTGGAGAAAAGGTGATCTCTAATGTTTGGTTTAGGTTTGTTGGATAACAAGGTAATCTCCAATAATTTTTTGGGTTTGTTGGAGAAAATGTGATCTCCAATGGTTGGTTGAAAAGGTTTGGATAGTTGGAGAAAAGGTGATATCTAATGGTTGGTTGAAAAGGTTTGGTTAGGTTAGGTAAAGTTGATTGATTGGTTGAAAAGATTTATTTATTGGTTGGTTATTTGATTGATATGGGTTTGATAAATTGGTAAAATATTTTGGAGGGAAAGTTCCCCTAATTTCTCTTTCCATACATGGTCAAGGTAGGAAAATATTCCAAGCTGTAGGTTTTGGTTAGATGATGGGGTTTATGAAGGATGAATATGAATTAATGTTCCTCTCAATGATATATAGTTTTATTAGGTTAAGAGGTCATGTTTTAGGTGGTTTTTTAATTAGGATGGAAGGTTGGTATTAGTATAGGTTAATAGATAAGTTGGCTAGGGTTGATTGATTTGGTTTAGAGGTTGATCTGATTGATTGAGAGAGGTAAGATAATTGGCTAATTTTGGGTGTTAGTTGGGTTGATTTTATTATTTGGTTTTAATGTTTTTCTAATATATCAAGGTTTTGACGCCGTTCAAAATGGAATCAAACCATAGACAAAGTCATTAAGTAGATAAAAGTGAGCAGGCTATAGAATAATTGGGTTACCTTTATTATGGTTGAGGTTAGGTGGATTTAGTTGATGTTGGATTGATTTTAGTTGAGGTTGGTTTGGTTGTATGTAAGGTTGAGTTGTTGGTATATGAGGTATTTTTAGTTTATGTTTGCTCCACTAAAATAGAAAGTGGAAAAGAAATAGTTATGTTGATTGGCTCCACTAAAGGTATAGGTGGAATTGGTAGGTTAGTTGAAGATTGATCCACTAAGAGGTGAAGTGGAGAAGGTTTTTTTTTTTTGAAGATTGATCCACTAAAAGGTGAAGTGGATAATTTTTGTTTATTGGAGGTTGACCCACCAAAAGGTGAAGTGGAGAGGGTTTGTTCATTTCCTCAATTATGGTTTTTAAGGAAGATTTTAAAGGTTCCAATTGGTTCACAAGAAGATTGGTCAATGTGTCAATTAAGGTTTCCTTTGTTATAGGTTTACTAATAATCAAAGCTAATAGATGGGTCTCATTGTGTTGAGGGCTTTGGTTATAGTTTTACTCAATAATAGGTGAAGGAAGAGGTTTAATGTTTGATTGTTTGGAAACATCAAAGGATAGGTTGGGAGGAACACATAGTATTTCCTTAGGGACCTCCTTATAATTGATAAGTTTTTTGATGATCATCTTAAAATTTGAACATCTATGTATGACACTTCTATGTGTACAATGATACACATAAAATTCATTCTCTATGAACCAATGTGGTTTTGGAAGAGAAATACTAATGGGTTTGATTGGAGGGAGTCTAATGATAGAATACCTTAAGAGTTTTTCAAGGATTGAGGAATATGATTCCTCAAGTGGGGTATAGTGCCTAGGAAGAGGGTGTACAAATTGCCCTTGAGGTGGAGGGATAAACATTTGGTTTTATGAAATTGATCAGTTTTGTTGGTTTGGTTGATATGATAGGTTTGGTTGATTTGATATGATTGGTTGGTAGTTGTTCACTAATTTTAATGAGATTGATTGGTTTGATATGTTGGATTAATTTGGTTGATAGATTTTGGATTGATTTGATAAGGTAGATTGGTTTGTTAAAGTGGGTAAGGTGGATAAGGTAGATAATGTGGGTTGGTTTGATAAGGTTAGTTGATTTGATTAATTTTGTGAGGTTGATAAGATTATTTTGTTGGATATGTTGGGAAAGATAGGAAAAATTGAGAAGGTGGGTTGATTTGATAAGACTGGTGGGTTTGATAATTTTGATTGGTAGTTGTTGGTTGATAAGTTATAGTGATAGTTGTTGGTTGGGTTACTAAGAGGATAAACCAAGTATTGTTTAAGGGGTAAATAGGGTTGCCACAAAGTGGGTTGGGAAAATGTGTGGGGTAGGTGTTTTAAAGTATTATAAGGTTGAGGTAGTTGATATGGTGGCTGGTATAGATAACCCAAAGATTGGTTAGGTTGAGATGACTAAAGTTGAGGTTGGTTATGATAAGGGCCAAGTGGTTGTTGATAGGTTGTTTGTTGGTTGTTAAAATGGTGAAATGGTTATTGGTAGGTTGTAAGTGAGGTTATTTTGATTATAGATGAAATTAGGTTGATTTTAGGGTTGCATGGGAGCATAAGTGGATTTATATGTAAGATAAAACTCTAAGGCAAGAAGGTTGTCTTTTAGGAGTCCAACAAAGTTAGGATCTCCTGAAGAAACTAGAGGAGGGATCTCAATTTAAAAAGGTAATGGAGATGAGGTGGATGAAGGCAAAATGGGATAAGGTTTCCAAGGGGAGTTAGATTATTCATAACTCAAATAAAGATAGGACAAGAAAAATTCAAAGAAGATAAAACACACACTAAAGCATGTTAAATCCTAAGGTTCTTTTTGTCTTTCTTGTGGCTTATGCCTTAAGGTTTACGATTTGTGTAACTCAACTTGGTTTGTAGAGAGGGTAATATAAAAGAAGTTTATGGTTCATTTTAGTTTGTGTTTAGGCTCTCAAAGGGGTCTATATTGGAAATTAGTACATGGCTTGATATTAAGGCCTACCTCCTCACTTCACACACCACAACGATAAAGGTGTTTTATGCTTAGCCAAGATATATAAATTACCAAAGATTATACTCAACCAAAGAGATGAGTTAGTTATCCCCTTGGTAATGAGATGCAAGTAGGATAGTTATGAATGGTAAGGTGACCAATAGCTGATGAAATACTAGTTGGGCCTTATGTAAAATTTTTTAGATGTTTGATTTGATGTAGGTGGTTTGGTCTTCTGTGTGTGACAAGATTGATGTTATGATTGAATTACTTTGCCTTAATTAAACTAAGTGAGCTAAACATACAAGAAAGAAATGCATGAAGTTTATTTTAATTCTAAAATAAATTTTAAATTTTTTTATGATCACATAATAGAGAAAAGATCATATATATGAAAACAAAATAAAACCCTAGTAAAGACTCAAGGGTCCCACTATGCATGATATAATGTTTCATGTAAATTTTTATTTATTTATTTTAGAAAGAGTAAAACTCAAAAGAAGGGTAAGGTTAGTAGAATCTATATTTGGTTTACACTCCATGATCTAGATGGTTATGAGAGCTCCTCTTTGGATTGGGAGGAATGACTTGCATAAAAGAAAGAGACTAAAGAAAGGTTGTGTTAGTTGGGTAGGAGGGTGGATTGCCTAGTAATATAGATCCAAGAAATATGTGACTTCCTTTGAGGCTATCAATCCACATTTTAAGACAAGTTAATGTTGATAAATTTTCATGATAAAAGAGGCTACATAAAATAAATGATAGTATTTAAGCAAAGGAAATAAATACTTTTCAAAATAAATTCTTATTTTAACAAAATAAAATTAAATATAAATGTTAGACTATCAAAAGTAGGTTCAAGTGTGGCCAAGTTATTGTTCCCAGTTTGTGTAGTGATAGAGGTCAAAAAATAGGGTTTCAGTTGAGGTTGGTGGTTGATAAATGCTTCTTGTTATTTTGTCACATAGTAACCATCAGTGGTTAGGGTGACCTTCAGTAGTTGGGGTCCTCAATGATTACTATGTGTTTGGATAGGTTTTTAGTTCTAGCTAGAATATGTTATAGGTTGGTCATAGAAAGTTTGTGTGGATTATTAGAGGTTGGTTAATGGTTTTGAAGAAAAGAGGGAGCCTCAGATGTGTCAAGGGTAATTTTTTGGTACTCAGGTGGTTGAGAATGGTCAAAGAGGTCTGATAGAAGAGGTATTGAATTGAATTATAGAACTATTGAAATTAAATAATCAAAAATTGAAACAAGAATAGTATACTTAGCTTATGGATAATAGTTTGTGGCTTAAATAAGTCTTAGAGCTAGGAAAATAGAAGAATATCTACACAAGAACTTGATGATTGATGGCTCATTTTGATTCTAGATTTCCCTCTTAGCTTTCACCTCCTCCTCTTCTTATAAGAAGGAAGGAGAGATGTAACAATATGTTAACAAGAGGTTGAACTTTATATCTAATTAAATATTTGACATGCATAATTTCACACATGAATTAGATAATATAATTATAGAAAACAAATTTGATTTGAAGTTGGTGTTAGGCTATTCATGCAATGGAAACCTAACCATCGATGGTCAGGATGAATGTCAGTGATCAAGGTTTTAAGGCCAAATTTGGCCAAAAGCTAATCAATTTGAAATAGATTTTTGGTCTAATGGTTGGGGGATGGTCTTGATGGGGTCCAAAGGTGGTGTACAAGTATTTAGACATCTATAACCATTGTGCATAGTTTTATAGTGTATACAGTTATTTATTAAAAACATTAATCAATACATACACATGAAACAACAATGGAATCAAATTCAAAAGGAAAGGGAAAAGGTGGGTTGTGGGATGTTATGATTGAACAACTTAGAATCCCTATTATTTTGGTAGATGCCTACATTAAACCCAATGGTATGGGTCTTAGATTGAATATAGTTATCCCTTAGGGAATGTCCATAATCAACATTCATGATATCCAATATTGACTTTCCATTAGGCCCTTATTTTATCAAGCATGTAAATCTATGTGTGATGTTGACCAAATATGCATAATGTTGAGTTATACTATTGACTAATTTTGTGCAATTTTGTGCCAAAATAGTAAGTGCTAGATGTATAATGCCTTGTGAATCTTTTTATATAAAAGGATACTTATTTTAAATGTGAGACACTTGTTCAAAGGTCAACAAGGTTAAAAGATATATAAAACCATAAAAATAGTCCCAAAGGAGGGTAAGCACCCAAAATAAGTTAAAAACATGACTATTGGACACTAGCATTGAGGTTCATAATAAAATGGTGTGTTCCTATCCCATATTGTGTTATTTTATTCTATGTACAAAATTAGGTTCTGACTATGAAAAATAGGTCAGGGGCCCATGTCACTAAATAAGGCATGACATGAAACTATTTAAGGTGAAAAAATAGGGAAATTATATCATAATAAGGATCAAAAGACCAAAGTGACAATGTGAACAAGACTCTCATTCATCATTAGGAACTTCATGGTAAAGAGATACAAAAGACATAGTACTTGTATTCACTTGACCAAATTAGGGTGTGTATATTTGACCCTTTTTTAATATAGTAATGCAATGAATTGAAATTACTAGAGTAACAAAAAAAAATGCATACCTATACTTGCATATGCCATCAAAACCATAACAATAATATATGTGCACTAACCTAGCCCATTTCTTGGCTAGAGATGTGGAAAGGCACTGGAATAATGTTTGTGAAGATAAAATACATAATGTGGGTGTCCCTTATACTAAATTTGAGTAACTGAATAGATTATGAGAAATAAATACTTATTTTCCCCCATTCCAATATGTACCTGAGTCTGAGAATAATATGTAAATTTGGAAAAATAATCCATGCTTTCCCCCACTTTGATATGTAACTAAGTTTGATAAGTAATAATTAAATGTGGAGAAATAAGCCATGTTTACCCCAACTCTAATATATAACTGAGTGTATGAATAAATATGTAAATATGGATAGATAATCCATGCTTTCCCCCACTCTAATATGTAAATGAGTTTGAGAAGAGGTGTGCTTAGAAGTAAAAACTACTACTTGACATGTGTCCTTTTACAAACTGGTGTAATTTAGGTTTGGTGAAAACTATGGATCAACCACTACACATGGCCATATGACCCAATTTGGTGAAATATTGATGACATCCTAAGTGTAATCTGGTGATTTAAACATAAATAATGATATAATATTTCATTCCATTTGTATAACTTGGTGAATTTTAATGGGTTCAAGAACATCCACCCTACATCATGACCCTAGACCTAATATTTGAGTGAAGTAGTTATGTGACTAGTGTGAAAAATACATATATATAAGGATATTTTACTACATGAATGCCCCCATAGTCATATTATGAATTTAGAACTATATTAGAATCATGTGTAAAACCCAAGAATCTAAAACAATATTTTCCAAAAATCATGAACCCTAGAAATCTTAGTAAAACTATGTATTTTTATATTTGAATATCTAAATAGATAAAATATGTGTTTGAATAAATATATGTAAATTTATATATATGACCTTGAGTGTTTGAGTAATATTTTTATAATTATATGTATAAGTTGAATTTTCTAAGTAATTATATGTAATTGTACATCTAAGCATGAGTATATGAGTAAGCTTGTATCAGTGTATGTATGCCTCCTTTTGGTGAGGGATCTAATACTGAGGTAAGGGCATTGAACCAAAATTGATAATACAAGGCATGTTAATGGGTAGTTATTATTGATAATATGGTTTGTGATTGATTTTATTGATAATTTTAGAAGGGTCATTTATAGATTGAGACTAACATAGACCTATGGTGTATATCAATTTTATTAAGGAGATTGAGTTTTTAGAATTTATGAAGTCAAATTGATCGAGATAAAAATGTAAATGGTATGATACAAGGGATATCATTATAAAATTCCAAATGCAATAAATGGATTAGAATTTAGAAATATGGTTCTTGAGATATCATAATTGGAAGATCTTGGTAATATTTAGAGAAATTTATGGATGAGGCCTACCTTAGGTAGGTGGAATTTTGAAAAACATGGTTTAAATAGGTTTGATTGATTGATTTTAAAACAATTTTAACTTTAAGGTTTGAGAGAATTGTTTCTTTAATCCAAGAAAACATGTTGAGGAGACAAGATGAAAATGTGACCCACTATAATGAGGTATAGGTGTTGATATAGGTTGATGAGTAGGTCACTTTTATAAGGATTCTATATTTTCCATGTTTGTTAAACATTTATTGAGTTTTTTTTAATCATTTATCATGTTGTGTTTACTAGATCAGGGTTTTGGGGTGGGCCACAATATCCTCTTAAGGAAAACATTAGTGCCCTAGGCTATCATGCTATTATCCACATACCACACTATTGTCTAGTGCTATAGTCTTGTCTATAGCGTTATTGTCCTATAGACTATAATAATCAATTCTTTTATTTAAACTTGTATTTAATGTTTATTTTGGCATATATATTTGACATTTAGAGATAATAAAATAATATTTTAGGTATTTTTCAAGTGGATGTATGCATGAGGGAGTTTAAAATTAGTTGGATGATGTAGTATCTATGTGGCATACCCTTTACACATGATGAGAGAGCAGTAGTGGATAGGGATAGTTTTGGGTATGCAACATCACTAACACTAATGCCTTACGACTATCACATCATGACAACACTTTGTGAGTGGTGGAATACCGATACATATACATGTTGGTTTCTTATAAAAGAGATGATTGTTACTTTATAGGTTGTGTATATAATATTAAGGATACCTATTACTCTTCATCAAGTAGTATTTCATGAGGTCGGTTGAAAGAAAGAGATAAATTGAGCCTCAAGGTATTTTGTGGCCATTCCTATAAGGACACATTTTTGAGGTATTATTAGTGATGTGTAATTGTTTATGATTGTTTTGGCTAATTTTTCATATTTTTAGAAGTTTTTTGGTAGTGTTAGTGGCTTAGTTTGTTGTTGTTAATGGTAGTGGTATATCGATTGGATACAAGATGTATAGATTGTTCAAGATATAGAGGAGTATAAGATTATATATTTATGGGGTCACAGCATGATAGCCCACTTTTATTAAGATCTATACCATTTTACTTAAGAGTTATGTAGTGGTGGAATTTGATAATTAACATTGTTGCATTACTAGGATTATGAGCATACTATAGTGGCTAGATTGGAGGGTTTTCCACATATATGTTGGGCACATCCAAAGGTATATTTAGAGAAGTTAATAGGTATGGTGCTCATATAATTAAGGACCATTATGCACTATCTATAAGTGATTGGTTGAGTTACATCTTGAAATATTATTTAGAGACCATATAGGGGATTTTAAGGATAACTCAAGGATGGGGTTTAGTTAAGGTGGATTTTACTAAGTTATTAGCTTCATAATTAATGGACCATAGTTTTTTATAGATCATTGTATGATAAGGTGAAATCATAGATTAGTGTGGTACAAGATGTGTCCCTTATACCATGGGTACGGGTGACGAGTACTCAAGCTACAATGAGGTTAGGTAGTAGATGGAGACCCATGACAATCGAGTTGGATCTAATTATAGTGGTAAAGAGATGAAATTATAAATACACCTAAAAATGATGGTGTGAGTGCCACATGTGCCTCCATACTATGGTGGGGATAACATAGAAGGCCATAACTATTTTTAATAGATAAGGCCATTATGGAGGATTGGCTAGATCTAAATCCCATTGGAGTAGTTAAAGGTATGCTTTTATTGTATATTTGTATGCTTGGTTTGTTTGGAATTGGATTATTGAGTATATATCTAATGTACTATTTTGGTGTATGTAGGTGTAGGAGATGATGAGTATTAGGAGACTATACATAATTCCCATTTTTTAAATAAACACAACATAACCACTTCATAAATAACCAACCAACATAAGAATGGATTCAAATCAATCATGACACATAATTTAAATTCCTACAAATTCCATTATCCCATAAATGGTGATAGCTATAGTTTTTTATAGATCATTGTATGATAAGGTGAAATCATAGATTAGTGTGGTACAAGATGTGTCCCTTATACCATGGGTATGGGTGACGAGTACTCAAGCTACAATGAGGTTAGGTAGTAGATGGAGACCCGTGACAATTGAGTTGGATCTAATTATAGTGGTAAAGAGATGAAATGATCAATACACCTAAAAATGATGGTGTGAGTGCCACATGTGCCTCCATACTATGGTGGGGATAACATAGAAGGCCATAAATATTTTTAATAGATAAGGCCATTATGGAGGATTGGCTAGATCTAAATCCCATTGGAGTAGTTGAAGGTATGCTTTTATTGTATACTTGTATGCTTGGTTTGTTTGGAATTGGATTATTGAGTATATATCTAATGTACTATTTTGATATATGTAGGTGTAGGAGATGATGAGTATTATGAGACTATATATAATTCCCATTTTTTAAATAAACACAACATAACCACTTCATAAATAACCAACCAACATAAGAATGGATTCAAATCAATCATGACACATAATTTAAATTCCTACAAATTCCATTATCCCATAAATGGTGACAGTTACTAAATAATAGGTTATAAACACTATTTATTCAACCTAACACTCAAGAATTTGTTCATGAGCTCATGCAAAGAGTAATTATGCCATGATGTTATAATAATTATCAAAATTGACCTCAAATACTATTAAAAAATTTGGGCTCCACATGGCCACTTTAGTGAGTTCCTTATCCATGTTAGGTTCTCTTCAGGATCCTAAGGCCACTCTTGTCACATGTCACTTATTGGGTGACTTTGTGAAAATATCCATGTGGTGATAATTAATTAACCTATTACCCTATAGCTTTGTAAGGTGAGAACACCTTCCCTAGGGTTGTAGAGAATTAGGATTGTGACATGTAAAACATACCTCTAACCTACTTACCTAGAGGATTTACATGCTATATAAACATCTTTAGGATAACAAGTCACCAAGATGATGCCACATAGAAACATCTTATGGGAATATTTTCCTGAAAGCTTTATACTCTATATGGAAATCTCTAGGATAATGAGTCATTGAAATGATGTCACATGGTAACATCTCATAATTCCACTTACCTAAATGCTTACACATTTCATGGTCATCTCTGGGGTATCATCTCATTAGGATGATTCTATGTGGAAACATCCCATGAGCCCACTTTCCTAGTGTTGATCATATAATATATTATGTTGGTGCCATTCTTGGGTGAGTGGGATGATGATATGTGGCATCCTCTGACCAACTCACAAAATTTAATGAATCATAAAATATATGAGAAATCCAACATGTTAAATGGCTAAGGAAAAATCAACACTCAACTAATCTAATATATATGAATAGTTAGAATAGTCTAAGGCCAATAAATGGTGAAGGATTCAAAAACCTACATTTAATAATTTAGCAAGGCTAAAATCATATTATTTAAGAAAATTAAAAAACATCTAAGTCTAACTATGAAGTCAATCAACCAACAAATCAAGACTTAGTCTAAAATGATGAAATAAATATATGTTCTAGTATTATTAAAATTTAGTCAAAAGTCCAAGAAACATCAGGCAAGCTCAACCTAAAAGCTTACTCATCTATTCGTTTTAATTTAAATGTTCTAGTATTATTAAGGAGACCTCATCTGTTAAATCAAAGTCAAGAATTATAATCTAAGTGTTTACTAAGGTTTAAAGATATAGACTTAGGTATTGGCCTACCAAAAATTTGATAATCAATAAGTAATCTCTAAAAGGGTCTCTATAGTTGCAACCATCTAGTTGCCTTATATTATTAATATTTGAGCCTAAGAGCCATATTCTATTATTTATTTTTTATTATAACTTTGTAAGGGATATCTCAGTCAAACCTAAAGGTTTCATTCCTTATTAGTAATATAATAAAAGAGCTAAATTATAACATAGTTATTCTCTTAATATGAAATGGTCATGATAGGGGAAGTTTTACAATAGTTCAATTATTCTTTTTTTAAGTTTAAGGAAACTCTTATATAAGAGATAACCTTAAACTAGAATAATATCAATCCTCATATTATTAAGTCCTCTTATATTATTATTATCAATAATAAAAACTAGGCCATTAATTAAGTCCCACTTATTTATAGATAAGTTTAGTTTGTAATGTCAATTCTAATAGAATAGATGAGGAGTTATAAATCTCATTTCTTAGGATGAATGTCTAGAAGTTTTGACCAAGAATAATATATTCATAAAATTATTAAAAGAGCCATACATGATTAAGAGTTGCTCCTTACTTGATAGATTCCATCCTAGGAGAGTTATAGTCAAGGCCTATTGAGGTCCTCAATAGCACCCTTTATAAGAGTTGTTAAATATTTTATCTTTATTAGATTGAACCTTAACAAGGGTTATCCCACCAGGTATATAATAGCTAAGTATAATCCATATCACAAATGGGTTTACATAACTAGATTAATATGAGTAGAAAACATGTTATTTTTATTATCAAAGCCATAAGGAGACTACTTACTTGCTTTTATAATTTAATGATCCTTTATTTAAGGGTCATTAAATGTAACATCATTATAAGAAACTCAAAATGTAATGCACAATAATTCTCAAGATATTCAATAGAATGACATCAATATGATTATATATTAAGGCCATTAACTTGACCAAGCTCAGTCATGAATGTATAAGACTCCACAATGATTCCATTTTCAATAAGGATCCATCATAAGGAGGTCTATTAATCATATATATTAGACTGACTATAAAAGAGTTGTGTAGTAAGAAATAGAACATTTAGCTAGAAAACTTTATAATAATAGTAGCTCAAAATTGGCCCATAAACAATGATTAATACATAAATATAATAATTTTAGTTGAGAATAATTAATCATTGGATTCTATCTGGTTATAAAAGGAAGTAAAACATGAGTAGAATTCAACTGAAGATAAGATACTCTTAAGTTCATGTGCAACATTGGCCAACAAAACGTGGGCATAAATCTCAACCTTTTTCTATCGTCAAATGACTTCCTTAAGCACCTTTGAGGAGGACTCCAAGCTCTAGGCGTGTTCATTGTTGACCAAATTTGACCTTGTAAGTCAAATTATGCCCCATATAGGTAAAAACATGACCTTTAAATGTTTTTAGTGGTCTATTATTATGTCATAGGGTGTATTATAAGTCTTTTGATGTCTTTTTCATGTCATATTAGCCTTGGTCTTAGTCATTTTAATCCTTATGTCCTTTTGAGCCATTTAAAGGTCATAAAAGGAGCATTTAATGACTTGTCCAGCCTCCTTACGTAAATTAAAGTTGTCAAAAGGTGATGTCATATTATTTGTGTCATATTTTTCCTTAATCAACTATTTCCAACTAAAAAGTGATACGTTCTTCAAAACAAAGAGTAGTTTTCTTGGAAAATGGCAGAGTTTGGCACTTGTACGACCTATAAGGGAGTGTGAAAATGAGAGAAGGCTTTCAGATGACTCTTCAACTTCCTAAAACTCATTCCCATTCTTTAAATACTCTATAAGTTCCAAATTTGAGATAAAACCATTTTTATCCTTTATCTTCTTTCTAGACATATAAAACTAGTCAGCAAGGTTGTGATTAATATGAACATTTGGAGAAATCTTAGGGAAAAAAACTTTGGGAGATAAAATTATACTCATAAATATTAATTTTAATAAAATTAATTCAAACATTGGTTAATTTTTATTTATGAATCATCTCTAACAAATTGACTTTGTTTTTCTACTCACTATTTCATGCACCCTATAGGTTTTTCTCTTGTATGGATAGTTCCATTTACTCTAGTTGGTGATATTGAATCTATATGATTTTTTTACCTCTCCTATAATGATTTCCATGTTAATTTTCATGTTTTTAAAATATATTATAGGCTAATTAGTTCAATTTTCAAGTTAATGTTCTAGGGGGAATGGCAGTCAAGTTCACCATTTATAGAAAGATTTTTTCTATATAAGGTCTTCATATGATTGTAATATTATGTGATTAATGTATTTAATCTCATGACCACAAAATTATTTCCAATATTACCACCTAATATAAACTTTATGAAGAATATATAGTCACATATGGAAACATAATCAGCTTTTCACTTGTTCCTGACTGTAACCATGGTGCTTTAAAGTGTGAAAATGTTCATGAGGGTGTTTGATAATTCCATAATATTTTTTAAATATTAATAAAACATTATCCATAAAAAAAACATATGAAAATGGTACAATATTAGACTGTGATCATTAATGATCCTACACAGCCCCATAGTTCTACTTACTCAATATTGGGTACATATGTAGTATATAACCTTATGAAATTAAGGTATTGGATCTGGTTGAGAGGTTATTAAAGGTTTTAAGAACTAATTTTAGATATTTATAATTTATTATATTGGTTGTATAACTATAATCATGCATGTACCCATGTTTTCCCTTCACTGCCAGGTCTACAACATTACAAGTGTATCTACAGGCACCATTCATGAAAAAATGCATGGGAAGGAGGTTTAAGACTAGGTTGAGGTCATTCAAGTTGAAACGAATAACTTTGAGAAATTTTAGATGGTTTAGGATGGATTATGAGTCAATTTACATGCACACTTATATATCTCACTCTCACTTTCTATGCCATATTTTCATATGCATTCACAAATGTTTGTAGATGGAAAGGTGAAAGTTTGAACTGGTTTATAAGCTTCACCAAAGTTTGGAGACATGGGGAAAATACATAAAATAAATTATGGATTTTTGATATCAATTATGAAAATATTTTATTATAATAGATACCTCATGCCATATCCTTACAAACCCATCTACAAATAACCACCTACTAGTGGTGTTAACAAAGAACTAAGGATACTTGGTGGAGGAATATGGATAGGATAGAACCATTTTGAAGTCTTAAGTATGAAGTAAATATCATGGTAGATATGTTTAAATATACCATATGTGAAAATATACTTATAATTTTTTGTATTTCGAGAAATGACTATATTCAAGGAGCTTTTACCTAAAAGCATAAAACATAACACCTAGCCTTTTCATAGAGATATTATGACTAGGTTATCAAAAAAATTGGTGCATCATAATGTGATTGTATTGTATTATATACATAGTATATGGACCATAAAAAATTTTAAGGAAAAATTATTGGTGGAATTTGTTTTCGGGATGACCAAAATTTCCCTTCGGCCACTAAACTTAGACAATGAGATCGATAGTTTTAACATCAAAATCCCTTCATACCCAAACTTTTGAATAATGAATGTATCAAACTAGGATGTGAAAATTGAGTTGATGATCATATTTTTAATCTAGAGTCATCAAATAGTTTTTGGAGATAATGTGAGAATCCTATGTCTTGGGCCCTATGTACACCTATAGGTGTCTCTAGCCTAGATGTTGATATTAATAGACTATGAAGTCTTAAAAAATCATATTATGAGATTGGATACATAAAATTATTAAAATAAAGACAATTTTAAGAAAACATTTATTCCTAAAAATTTATATGGTTCCTATGGATTACATGACATAGGTTTCAAGAGTAAAATCTGCGTACAAGACACCACATAATCAACTGTAGCTGAATGTGAGGGGTAAAGAGCAAGGGGTTTGGGTTCCTAATGTGGATATAGATAAAGTATGGAATTAATAGGTCCAAATAATTTACAAATTATCTTTTAAGGTCTCAAAATGGTTATTTAAATGTTTCAAAATTCTAATTCATTCAAAGTGCACCTACAAGTGCCTCACCCAAATAAGAAATACATTCAAGTATCTTGACCACTCAAGTGAAGGACATGACTTAAGGGGTTCTATTAAGGATTGTGATGAAGTTATTGGAATGGGTTGAAAAATGGAATTAACATCTCATGAGACCATGAATCAAGGAAGCAGAGTATAAAAACCATTTTCAAGTGTATCACACAATCCACATGGTAGAAGTATGCACATAATCTACCTTCTAATAGTATGTCTTGGTTTTTGGAGGAATTTGAAGGTAAGACAATAATAAAAAGGGATGAAAATTGGTTAAAAAATGTATATATGACTTGGATAAAAACTTTAAATATCTAGTTGGTTTGATAAAATAATAGAAGTTCCCTCTATTTTATCTCAGACAGTGGGCACTCCCCTTATGCACAAACTCTATAGTTTTAGAGAAAGGGAATGATATAGTAAGATAGAAACTAGTTGAAATTTTCAAGGAGGTTTGGAAATTTGAATTACACTTATGGAAACATGAGAAATATTTCATAGAAATATAAATCTCAACAGGGTGGTCTAAACCCTCAAAGTTATAGATAGGCTTATTAGGAATGTTTAGGCCTAGAATTCAAATGAAAGGAAAACTTAAATTATAACATGAGGTGAGAATTCTAATGGATTGGAAAAAAATTAGGGTAATTTTATATGTTTCTAGGGTTTTGGAATGTATGGGAATCATAAGAAACCTCACTTTGACTCAAGACCAATTCAAACCTATAGGAAATGAGGAATCAAGCTCAATAGGATAACTTTAGAAGTTCACATATTATTAGTGGTTATGAATGGGGATATAAGGAGTTCAAATAGGTTTATAGGGTTATTTAAATTTTTTTATAGTGGAATTTTTTTGAAATTTTAATGTTCAATCCTCATGAACAGTCCTTAGGGCTTAAAGAACCTAAAACCCTTAGAAATCCTTAAAAATGACCTGATTGGGAAAATAAACATGAATATCAATCCAAATGGAATATAATTACCATGAAAGTTGATTGAATTTTCATATGACTCTCTTATGCTCCTAAAAAACCTTTTGGATTGTATAGAATTGTACAAATGGAGTACAAAAAGGGTATTTTTGACAATTTTATGTGTTTTGTAGGTTTTAGGAAGAGTCTAAAAATTTAAATCACATGAGATTAAATATTAATAATTAATAAAACTCCAAATGTAAATTTAATTATTTATAACAACTCTTAGGTGCCTCAACAAGAGATCTCATATAAGCTAGTCAAAACTGGCATAATGAACATGATAGTGAGAAAGGTGAAAACTTCAAGTAAGTTTATTTTAAGATGTTATTGATGCATCCAAGAACATTTATGGCCTTGACACATGTTATTAACCCAAGTTTATGTATTTTCATGGAAAAATAAATCCAATTTTGAGGCCAAGTGTGAGGGGTGACTGAAAAAGGAGTTTCTTTGACTATAGATAGTGATGGCTCATTTTCAAAGGAATTTAGGTTATTAAAAAAATTAAAAATGTATATAAGAGAATGTATACAACCCATAACTCTTATTTCAATCATGATATATATCCCTATTTATTTTTGGGATTTTCCAATAAGGGTGATTGATGAAGGCAATTTTCTTATACTGAATGAGAACTCATATGCCACATTTCATGAATTGTATAGTTTGGAGAGACAATTGTCCTTTCAAAATTTACATGATCAATTTAAAATTATCTTATCATTCACATGAAATAATTTTATCATCTTGACACTTGGCCTTATGACCTTTTTAATTCTCTCTTCCCTTCTCTATCTCAAGTTCTATAAGAACTAGCCATTTTGATTATTGTAAGCATGCTCCACCTAAGTATGGCAAAGCCTTGCTCATTTTCATACCATGTATCAATAAAGACTATTAATTTTAAATATTATATGACTATTCATAGTGTTTTCACGTGAATTATTGATCTTTCCTAATGATGATTATTGTTTCCTTAACATTATTGTCTCATTCACTCACCTATTTTCAGTTTAAAAACTTCTTCTTGTAAGTCATGTGAAGTATTCTATAAAGTTTCAAGGTTGAGTGATTTATTATATTCAATAGTGACATTATATTCCTCTTGTATAGTCCTCCTAAACTAAACATTCATCACAACTTCATAATGAAATACTGATGTGAGAAGATTTAGATTAGAGAAATGTATGCCTAGTTAGTCTCTTGGTCTCATGTGTGACATGCAATTGGTTGGTAGTTATCAATTAATGTGGTGTATAAACACCTTTAATATAGTTTAATTTCACTTTTCTCTCCATTTTCCTTGCAAGCATATGTGTATTATTGATCTAAAAGTGGTACATCAAGATATCTATCCCTATGTATAGATTCACCTCATTCCTAGGCTAACCATAACCTAAAGGTGTTTCAATTGTGCCATTTGGATGAGGAGAGATGATACATATCCTCAAAGGGTAAAAATACAAGTGATAAAATTTTTTGGCATGCTCAATGGGATTCATTATCTAGGAAGTTGAATTTTTTTGGTATTGTCTTTCAACACATCAGCCTTTGGAGGCATCTATCTAAGCATCAATAGCGACTCTGATGATAAATCAATTGGTCAAGTAGCCAAAGTTTTCATTTTAAATATTGTTCATAATTTTTTATTTATGTTCTTCCTTCCCAATTAAGTTTTATGGTTAGTTTTGGTGTTGAGTATTATTTTACACAAATTCATGAGATATCTATGCCATTCCCTACAATCCTTTGTATGATTATTATCAACATTGTCATGATACTTACCAACATTAAAATTATCCTTATTAACCATGTCATGAGTCGTATCAGTCCTCTAACAAGACTTCTTAATGTCTTACTCATCCTAGTCAACCTAGTCACTTCTCAAATTAGTCCATTTTAACTTTCAAGCAAACTCTTTTGGGATATGAGAAGTACATGATAGAGCTTGACACACAAAGGGTACATGGTCAAGTTATTCCTAGTCATATCATTCATAATTTGAGAGATGCATTATATCTAGTTAAAAGAGAGTGTGTACCTATTGAGAGAGTAAATTGACAAAGGCTCACAAGTGAGATGCTAGATGTGAGTGGTTTGGTTACATCCTAAGAAGATAAGCTAAAAATTCATGAGGAACAGCCTCACCAAATATATCAATCCTCATATCCACCTTCCCAAAATTTCTATCAATTCTACATGACCCCTAGTCATGAAATGAATGAAAATTACCAAAGTCATATTTTTCCCAATCAACTAGAAGAGAGAGTCAGAAAGAAAAAAATATTTTTAAAGAAATCCTTGATATGTAGATTGAGTTATCCAATAAGAATATGAATTATTCCATCTCATAAATATATGAATTATAATATAAACCCTCATTTCCCTCTCCCATTACATCCCCACCTCAAGAAGAGACTTCTAGATATGAAATCCCAAGTTGGGGACAAGGTGGAGAATCCAAGCTTAAGGAGTTCCCAAGTTTCTTAAACACTTCATACAATCCTCAAATTGAATCACTACCTAAATAATATACTCCTAATACTAACATTATAACCTATAATAAGGTATTGGAATCATGGGAAAAGAAAGGGGATAAAATCCTCGATAAAGAGTGCGATGTTGAGAAAGAGCTTGATCTTATGCAAGCCCCTCCCACTATTCCTGAAGAGACCTATTATTTTCCATATCAACCATATTTTACTCCTTATCCTTATGATGATTCCTATCAACTTCAAGAGATAATTTTACAATACAACCTAGCCAAGTAAATTGAAGAGTTAGAGTTAAGAATGAAATTGTTGAGTCAAGGTGTGATGCAAGGTTTATATCCAAAAGAAGATCCTACATGTAAACACACCCCATATAGCCATCTCAAAGAGAGTGCTCAATATGAATCATATTTAAATGAATTTATTTTCAAATGTAATTAATAAATCCAAGATATTTTAACCCAATGTTTTCCTCTCCTTCCTCAAGAACTCCCAAAAGGATCCCCTACAATTCATTCTCAATCTGTTGTTGAGTTCTATGTCCCACCTCCATCAAATAGTTCATATTTTTTGCACCCTCTCACCCTTTCCTAAATGTAACTATGGTTTTGGAACCTAAAGAGGATCATTTTTTTGATAATAATTTATAACTCTTTCTTGAATAAAACATAACTCTTTGGTAGCCTCATTGGACTAGGTCACCTGATTATAAAATGCCTAGCATTAGTGCCACAAAGGAGGAATAAATTGAGGATATTATAGTCCTTGAGATTAAAATTTAGGCTATAATAACTGAGATACAACTTGGGATCCCTCAATAGGTTATAAATGTTAAAGAATAAGTGATTTCTTGTGTTGAATCTTCTGATTATGTTGATATTGAATAATATCTTCCTTTTATCAAAGAAGAGGAAATCATCATTAGTTCTTCCATCATTATCTAATATATCATATATGTGAAAGAATAAGTCTATATTCAGCCTTTTGATGACTTGTTTTTATTCATTGGATAAGGTTATACTCCTCTTCAAGGAGGCTACAATCTAGTTAAAAGTGGAGAAGGGATCCTTGATACTCAAATCGGTATGTAAATATGAAGAAACTTTTAAAATTTGTCCTTTAAAGAGGCATATGCATTCCATGATGATATGTTTGAAATCATAAAAATGGGTTATCCTCCCCTCAAAAAGTTGGGAGAAACACATCAGCTCTTGAAGGATAAAACAAGCTTCTATTGGCCTCAATATTCCAAGGAACAAGAAACTACTCCTCTTGAAGCCATGCCTACCAAGAAGATACAAGTTGATCATGAGATGAAGAGTGGGAATTAGTATGAGGTATGTATAAAAATTGAATAGGAATAAATTTTCATTTGAGACCTATTTAGGGATGATCTAATTGAGATCAGATCAAGTGAAGTGCCAAGGAATAGGTCTGATCTACCAAGCATCCAATCCAAGGAGCAACATGTTTGGCACTATGTTTCATCTCATGAAGAACAAGATTCAAGGAAATTTCCTATTAATACTAAAAAGGAAGTATTATTAATTTATATTTATGCATAGTTTTTTTTTAAATTTTCCCTAAGTGCTTTGAGCACATCTGTGTGTCTTGTTAGTGTGTTACTTGCTTTGTGTGTGTCCTTTGTTTTGTATGGTTAAGGTAACTAGTTGTCTTGTCTTGATCAAAGAATTGTTGTCAAATTTTAGGTATTCTTGTTTTATTTCAGACTTTAGATGACTCCATAATCCTATGGATAGGATAAGGTTATTGATCTTTGGTATAATAGGCATATTCCCCCTATGAGTCACCATTCTATTGACCAAATTTGACCTCACAGGTCAAATTGGGCCCCTAATAGGTAAAAAATTGAGATTTATATGTTTTTAGTGGACTATTATTATGTCGTAGGGTGTATTATAATTCTTTTGATGTCATTTCATGTCATATTAGCCTTGGTCTTAGTCATTTTAATCCTTATGTCTTTTTGAGCCATTTAAAGGTCATAAAAGGAGCATTTAATGACTTGTACAACCTATTTAGGTAGAATTAATGTTTTAGAATATTATTTCACGTGCCATGTGTCCTATTATGTATTAATCAACTACTTCTAATTGAAAAGTGGCAGGTTCTTTAGAAGAAATAGTAGTTTTTTAGGAAAAAGGAAGAGTTTGGCACTTGTATGGCCCATAAGGGAATGTGACATGTGGAATAAGGTTTTTAGATGACTATTAAACTTCATAAATCTCATTAAAATTATTTAAATACTCTATAAGTGCCAAATTTTAGCTAAAGCCATTCTACTCCTTCATCTTCTTTCTAAACATACATAACCACTTAGTAGGGTTATGCTTAGTACAACCAATTGGAGAACTTCTAGGTCAAATGCCTTTGGGAGGTGAAATTAATATTAGAGAGATTAATGTTCATAATAGGATTTTGAATATTGGTCAATTGTGCTTATGAATCATCTCTAACGAGTTGATTATGGTTTTTTGTTCACTGTTTCCTGCACCCTATAGGTTTTGATCTTGTATGGATAGTTATGTATAATTTAGTTCATGATATTAAATAAAAATGATGTTGGACCTATATTTTCATTCTTTCCATTGTCATTTTTAGGTTTGGAATAGATCTCATGCTCTAATTAGTTTAGTTTGTAAGTTAATGTTATAGGTAGATTGGTAGTCAAGTTCACCATTTGTAGAATGATTTTTATTATCAAGGGTTTCATATGATTGTAATATGATGTGATTAATGTATTTAATCTCATGAAAACCTCCTTATTTAAAATCTTACCACCCAAGATCAACATTATGAAGAATATATAGTCACATATGAAAACACAGTCAACTTTCCACTTGTTCTTGACTATAACCATGGTGTTTTGATGTGTGAAAAAGTTCATGAGGGTGTTTTATAAGTAAATAATATGTTGTAAATATTCCAACATGATCCATCAAAAAAAATCTCCAAATGGTACAAGATCAGATGTGATGACTAATGCTCCTACACAGCCTCACAATTTTCTTTGCTCAATGATGAGGTATATCTATTGGATATAACCCCATGAAATAAAGGTATTTTATCTATATGAGAGGTTTTTAAAGGTTATAATAACTAATTTTATACCTTGAAAAATTATTTGTCTAGTTTTATAGCTATAAGCATGCATGTTCCCATGTTTTCCCTTCACTGCTAGGCATGCAACATTACAAAGTATATCTACAACCACCATTCATGAGAAAACATGTGGGAAGGATTTTTAGGACTAGGTTGAGGTCATTCAAGCTAAAAAGTATCAATTTTATAAATTATAGATGGTTTATAATGGATTATAAGTCAATTCACATGTACACTACCATATCTCACTCTCACTATTTGTGCCATATTTTCATATGCATTCACAAAGGTTTTTAGATGGAAAGGTAAAGTTTGAAATGGTTTATGAGCTTCACCAAAGTTTGGACACATGGAAAAACTCCATAACATCAGTTATGGAGGTCTGATATCAATTATGAAACTATTTCATTATAAGAGATACTTCATGCCATATCCTTATAAACTGGTTTGTAAATAACCACCTACACATGGTGTTAATAGAGAACTAAAGATACTTGATCAAGGAATTTGGACAATATAGAACCTTTTGGAAGTTCTAAGTGTGAAGTAAATATAATGTCAAAAATGTTTTAAGTTACCATATGTATAAACAAAAATCTAAGTTTGTGTCTTTAAAGAAATGATTGTATTCATGGACCTTTTCCTTAAAAGCATAAAATAGAGCACCTGACCTTATCATAGAGATCTTATGCCCAAGTTATCAAAAAATTTGGTACATAATAAAGTTATTATATTGTATTCTCCACATAGGATAAGAAACTTACAAAATTTGATGGGAAAATGATTAGTGGAAATTTGTTGTTGGGAGGCCCAAAGTTTCCCTTTGGCCACTAAACTCAGATAGTGAGGTCTATAGTTTTGAACATCAAAAGCCCTTCATACCTAAAATTATGAATAAGTCATGTATCTATACAGGATGGAAACATTGTGTTGATGATCATATTTTTAATCTAGACTCATCAAATAATTTTTGGAGAGAAGGTTAGAATTCTATGTTTTGGGCCCTATATACACCTATAGGTTTCTCTCACGTAGATGTTGATATATAATGGACTATGAAGTCTTGAAAATACATATTATGAGATTTGATATAAAAACTATGAACATAGAGACACTTTTTAATTCACACTTCTTCCTAATACTTCATATGGTTCTTATAGATTACATGACATAGGTTTCAAGATGAAAATCCACCTACAAGACCTCGCATAGTCAACTATAGCTGATTGTGAGGGGTAAAAAGAAAGGGGTTTGGCTTCTTGATGTGGATATAGCCCAAGTATGGAATGAATAGGTCCAAATAATTTACAAATGATCTTGGAAGGTCCCAAAAGGCTTTTTTCAATGTTTCAAAAGTCTAATTCATGTAAAGTGCACCTACATGTGCCTCACCCAAACATGAAATACAGTCATGTATCTTGACCAAATGATTGAAGGACATGACATGAGGAATTTTAGAAAGGGTTGTGATGAAAAATTTATTGGAATTAGGTGTAAAATGGAATTGAAATATCATGAGACCCTAATTCAAGGAAGTAGAGCATAAAACCTTTTTCAAGTACATCACATAGTCCACATGGTAGAAGCATGCACATAGTCTACCTTCTGATAGTTTGTCTTGGTTTTTAGAGGATTTTGAAGGTCAAACAATAAGACCAAGGGTTGAAAATTTTTATATAAAATCTATATGACTTTGAAAAACACTTTATATATCTGGTTGGTTTTATAAAATAAGGGAAGTGCCCTATAATATATCTCAAATAGAGGGCACTCCCCTTATGCATAAAATTTATAGTTTTAGAGAAATGGAATGACCAAGTAAGCTAAGAGATATTTGAAATTTTCTAGGAGATTTGGAAATTTTAATTATACATATGTCAACATGAGGAATCTTGCATATAAAGATAAATCTCAATAGGGTGGTCTAGGCCTTCAAAGTTGTAGATAGGCTTATTAGGCATGGTTAGGCCTAGAATCCAAATGAAAGGTCCAATTTAATTATAACATGAGGTGAGAATTATAATGGATTGGATAAAATGTTTAGGGTCATTTTATATGTGTGCAATCTTTTATAATGTAGGGGAATCATAAGAAACCTCACTTTAACTCAAGACCAATTCAAGCCTATAGGAAATGAGGAATCAAGCTTGATAGGATAACATTGGAAGTTCACATCTTCTATGAGGTTGTGCATGTGGATATAAATAGCTTTCTGAGATTAAAAAGGGTCTTGAAATTTTCTCTATTGGATTTTTTTGGTATTTCCAATGTCCAATCTTCATGAACAGTCCTTAAGGGCTTAAAGGACCCGAAACCCTTACAAACCCTTGGAAATGATCTAATTTGGAAAATCAATATGAATATAAATAAAAATATACTATAAAGACCATGAAATTTTATGGAAATTTCATAATAATTTCTCATGCTCCTCCCCATCCTTTTTGACTATACGAAATTATATGAATGGAGTACAAAATAGGGTATTTTGGATAGTTTTATGAGTTTTATAGGTTCTAAGAAGAGTATAAAGATTCCAATCACATGCAAGGAAATAATAATACATAATATAACTCCCCATTTACATTTAAATATTCATAACAACTCATAGTTTCCTCAATAAGAGATCTCATCTTAGCCATTCAAAACTGGCATAGTGACCATGATAGTGAGAAAGCAAAAAAATTCAAGTAAGTTGCTTTTAAGGTGTGTCTAATGCCTCCAAGGCCATTTATGGAATTAAAACATGTCATTAAAAAAATTATGTATTTTTATGGAAAATTAAACCCAATTTTAAGGCCAAGTATGAGGGGTGACTGAAAAAGGAGTTTCTTTGACTATAAGTAGTGATGGCTCATTTCCAAAGGAATTCAAGTGATTAGGAATAAAACCAATGCTTAGAAGAGTATGTATACAACCCCTCCCTCTCATTACAATAACAAGATAACAAAAAATAGTCATTTTTTGGATGTTCCAATAAGGGTGAATGATGAAGGTAGTTGTCTTGTGAAAATTTAAAACTCCTATACCATATTTCATGAGTTGCATAGTTTGGAGAGCCATTTTTCCTATAAAATTTTCATTATGAATTTAAAATTATATTATCATTAAAATTTAACTCCTTTTCTCAACTTTACACTTGTATTTATGACCATTTCAATTATTTCTTCTATTCTCTCTCTCTCAAGTTCTACAAGAACTAATCATTTTGGCTATTGTAATCATGCTCCACCTGAGTATGGTGAAGACCTACTCATTTACATACCATGGATCAATAAATAATAATAATTTTACCTCTTAAATGACTATTAATAGTTTTTTAACTTTAATTATTGATATTTTGTAGTGATGACTATTCTTTCCTTAGAATTGTTGTCTCATTCTCTCACCTATTTGCAGCTTGAAAGCTTCTTATTAAAGGTCATGTGAAGTGTTCTATGTAGTATTAAAGATTTGTGAGTTATTATATTCAATATTTATATTATAGGCCTCTTATCTATTCCTCCTATCCTAAACATTCATCACAACCTCATAATGAAATACTAATGTGAGAATATTCAGATTAGAGAAGTGTATGCCTAGTTAGTCTGTTGGTCTCAAGTGTGACATGTAATTGGTTGGTAGTTATGAATTAATTTGGTGTATAACCACCTTTATTATAGATTAATTTTATTTTTATCTCCATTTTCCTTTTAATCATAGGTGTAGTATTCATATAAAATTAGTACATCGAGGGAGTTATCCTTATCTAGATATTCATCTCACTCTTAGGCTACCCACAACCTAGAGGTGTTTCAATTATGCCAATTGGATGAGGAGAGATGTGACATATCATAAAAGGGTGAAAATCCAATTTAAAACATTCACATCATGGTCCAACATAATTAAATTCAAAAAGGTAATCAATATCTCATAGGGTTAAGGAGATATCTACTCACAAGGTGACAATCCAAGCATTTATTGGTTAAGAGCTCACTAACCTTGAATCCATTTTAAATAATTATAAAACATGAAATAATATCAGACAAGTATCACAAGGATAGAACCCATAAATCAAAAAACCACTAAAATATATTATATAAGTAGTCATGAGATGGATTAAGCAACCTACCATCATGTCCAACATGAGAGTCCTAACCCTTTGTCCATCATGAAGAGTATAACCTTTCAAGGCATAAAAAGTCTTGCATGACAATAATTTCTATTAAAGTAATTATAATTACTAATGGTTAGAACTTCCAAGAGGAATATCTCAACTCTAAACTCCCACACAATAGGTAAACAAAATATGGGGTGACCTAAGCACAACCATAAGAAAATAAGCAAAGAGAAGAAATAATATAAGAAACCTTACTCCTATTGAATGTAATAACTCAATAAATAGTCACACATAATTAATTCAATAAAACATCAAGATAATTAAGTCAACAAGAAACCTACCAAATGATACAAGCCCTCCCATGAAGATTTTTTTCCATCCAAGGATCTCCCTCTCTAGGATATTTTTTTCTCTTTCTCCTCTTTTATTAGTAGAATGGTCTAAAAATTCCAAAATTATCAAAACATTTTCTTACATATCTTCCCTCCACAAATAGGCATTCTCTCCTTCTTACAACCTAATCAGAATGTGACAAATTTATTTTCTTTCCTTATATCAACCAACCACTTTTTTTCACCATACCATGCCTTCATAAATGGATGATCTTTTGTCAGTCCATAATGGTACATGGTAGATTATGTATTCCTATGGATTATAATATCAACTTAACTATTCCCACTAGTTTAAAGCTTTTACCGATGAATGGATAGACCTACAAACTACCACTAAATAAATAGATGTTGGTCTAATTAATATCATGCATTTAATATGATAGCCTAAGGTGGTTCAAACTAATCATTAGGAATTATAATCCAATAAGAATGTAAAGACCAATAGAATTACCAAATGGCACATAAGGCATCTAACTAGGATCAAACAATGTTCAAGATAGGTTATGGGATATAGATAGGATTACATATGATGTGATAATGCCTTATATAATATTTATTCCTTTATTACCAATGACCTATTTATACATACTTATTTTACCCATAAAATATGCTATCCTAATAGCTAAAGACTATAATCCTAGCATGTTATATTATTTACTTAAAATAATATGATTAACTTACCAAACAATTCACAAGGTCATGAAGTGATATTATTATAACACCTAATGCACATATAATTTCATTTATAACATAAGTTAATAATTTAATCATTTATAAACTAAAATTTAACATGTGTATAATCATATCACCTTCATATAATTTAACATGTGTATAATCCAATTGATCAAAGTTTCCATTTCCCACACTTTTCCTACAATACTGTTACTCCAATATTTAAGCACAATGAGTCTCCTAGTGTCTAACTCATATGAATGCTTTAATTTTTTATCGTTGTAGCTTAAATTTTCTTTTAATGAAATTACCTATAAATTAAAGATGAAAATTGGTCCAATTTCATACCCAAACCTTATTTCATTCAATGATAAACTTACACACAATACTTCACTAGTTGAATTTGATGATGGTGAGTCATGATAAAGGAAACCAATTGTTCTGAGTTGTTTCAATGAGTTGTTTCAATAAATAATATGTTGGTTAAATTGTGAACAATATTAAATGAAGAAATTCACTCTATTTTAGATCATACTATAAAACACATTTATCTCAATCCATTGAGATATGTTATAAGAATGAGAGTTAAAATCACTCCTTAAAGATTCAATTTCTCCTTAGAGAAGAATGATCGTTGCTAAGAATAACAAAAATATCATACTAAAATTAGGTACCAATCCATGGTCATACCATTCTAAGAAAAGTTAAACCATACTAAGTTCACAATTTTGTCATTACAATCATATCGGGAAACATTGAATCACCATTTATAGTGCTATTTGAAACACCAAGGTCCTTTGAAATAAGAAGACCATAGGTAAAATACCTCCCATCACATGAATTTTGATACAAAATAAAATAAACATGGGCCTGTCTATATTTTTAGTATACCGTGTGATTCATGGAAGGTTTTAATCAACCTTTTGCCATGTTATTTCATTACATAGGCTCCCAAAACGTAAGTTCATCTGTTGATAGAATAATATGCTAATCCACATGTATGAGGTTTTTGGGATCTCATCCTACCATACTAAATATCATGTGAAACTCAATATGCAGGAGGATCTCAGGATATTATTCCACTAACTAAGATAATTATGTATAAATCAATGTTTATGTGGCCCTTAGGAAATCATTCTACTAGCCAAAATATTCAATGCATAAATGACCCTAGGCATGTCAAGGTACAAAGTGTAAGAGATATTCAATGCACAAATGGCCTTGGGTATGTCATGGCATAAAGAGTAATATATTCAATGCATATATTGCCCTAGGCATGTCAAGGCATAGAGAGTAAGAGATGGTCAATGCACAAATATCCCCAAACATGTCGAGGCATATAGAGTAAGAGATATTTATTGTGTATATGACACTAGGCATATCAAGGCATACTATGTAATATATTAGTCAATAACATATATTCCAAGATAATTTTTTCACCTATACTCACCCTAAGTGATATGAACATACTAACATATGAACCAACATGAAAAATCAACATAATAGCTTGAAGAAACATCATCTAATGTTGTAATTGCACAATCAATAAAATGAGACCAAGTAGTCTGAATAATGAAATAAAATTAAAATTAATATTCATCATTGAATTCCATGATCATTCTTTAGCTCAGAACATTTGAAGTCAATAATAAAACCATGTTGGTTTCCAAGAAACTTAAATAAGAGATCAAATAACTTAAAATAAGTTCAATAAGCACATTTATCGAAATGTGGATCATAGTACAATCACTATGTGGCTCTATGAGCCTCTTAGGGGAAAAGGATAAGACTTTTATTATACCTAGGAAATTTTGGTCCAATTCATTAAATTCCTTATTAAGTTCACTACTAAGGCAATTATGTTACTATTCATAGAATTCATTATTAAGTTTATGACCACATTCCTCAATTCATAACTCAATAAAAAAAAACTATGGTTCCTTCTACATTAGAGTCTCTGTGCTTTCAATAATAATTTCAAGGCATGGTTCTAATCAGAACATTAATTCAATAAAAAGAGAGTATATAATCCATGTGTCTCTTTAAAATTCATAATTACAGATATTTTATATTCACCACCCACAAGGGTGTGATATTTTGATGAAATCATGCCTTACTAACTTTAACATGATACTTGAGGTATAATGACACTTACAATTAGGTCCCACCTATATGTGTAGACATAATATTCATCATAATATATATGTAGATTTATAATTTCAAGAGAAGGGCACCTCCATGATCACCACCTTCTAATTTTTACCAACACATAGTGTTATATAAGTGCCCAAGGTAGTTATAAACTTAAGCTATCAAAGTTAACAAGTTCTCATCATGAGAGACTTTAACAATACCAAATGTATTCATTCAAGGTTACTACCACATAGCTTCATAATAAATCATGATTATCATCTCTTCTAGGCTTTCATTCAACTAATCAACATCATTATAGATGTATATTTCTCTATTAATTGATTTATTTAGTAATATCAAGAATGTGAAAGGTTACCTCAATTCATTCTAGATGCTTCTCAACTAGGAAAATATGATGGTTACCATTTGACATGGACCCATTAATATCATTACAAGTCAAGGTATGATATTATATATAAAACAAGTCAATTATTATCCCAAAGTTATCCACCTATAACATATTTTTTCCTTGAAAGAATAACCATGTAGAGACATACCTACTCTAGTTAGTTCTAATAAGATTCATCTTACCTTTTAATTCAAAATAAAAGATTACCACTCAATTGGTTAACATAAATAACTATTAGATTTATTCATAGAGTAAGCATTAACCATACTATCATCATGATTACTTGAATAGTTCCAATGTTATAAAAGAATCACTTCCCATAATCAAGTCATACACAAAAATGTATCCAAAGAATTCACGTTTTCACAAAAGAGGCCATTAAAACCTTTTCATAATTATTAGTGTAATTAACAACATCAAAAAATTAGTCCAAGCATTACAATCCAACTTCATTTAGGTTCATAATTGTTCTCTAATATTTTAGCATCATAAAAGCAACACATTTATCTACCCAAGTACTATAATATCCAAACAATATGTGAATTCACATATATGTATATATCCATAAACCTACCATTAGGTGATTCTTACTAAAAATACCTACTATCATTACAAATATCATAGTATATCCTCGAAATTTCATGATTTTTTATAAAAGTCAATACAAGTATAATAAGTATTAACACAAAATTGGTTCTCACAACTAGTCCATATCAAAACTTGAGTATCCCCTAATCAAGTGTTCTTAGGAAAAATTCATGCATAATGATTAATAACTCCATAGTTTAAGTAATAACCCTAAATAGTGTCTTCTTTAGATTTCATTCATTGGGCATTAATTGGTCTTAAGTCTATATTTCTCATAGGTGGAACTTTTGTCGAAGCAAAATACCTCTTATAGTATTATTGAATGTGGTTCCTACTTTTGATCCTATAATGAGATTCAAAAGACTATACATAATGTTTGTTCCCTTACCAGGGTGAAGATACTCCTTTCTATAAAATATAAATTTGAGGGAATAATTATATTAGCACTATCATCACATGCGATAGGGTCTCATAAATTTGAGCAAGGATTTCCACTAGCTACATAATTTGATAATCCTAGAAACACCTAACAATAGTCATTTTCATTCCTTCTTTTTTTGACATCTTGTCTACATTAAAGTTTAATAAATTTGGAAAGAAATATGAATCACATTGAATTTACACAAACTAATTCTAACCAGAGCTAGAAAGGTGATGAACTCATGCAAATCATCCCTAAAGATCTCATAGTTTAACTCAGGATCTGATACTAAAATGTAATGGTCATTTTAAAAAATAAAAATAAACATGACACAACCACTTAGTAAAAAATCAACCAACACAAGAACAAATTAAAATCAATAAAAACACATAATTACAATCCCTACAACTATCATTATCCCATAAATGGTGTTAGCTATTAAATAATAGGTTGATATTTGTGTTCATTTTCCCTAATGCTCAATAATTTATTCATTAGTTCATGATAAGATTCATTTTTCCATGGTGCTAAGATATCCTTCAAAATCAACCTTGGTTACTACTAAAACAATTGGGCTCCATGTGGCTACTTAGGCAAGTTCTATAGCTATGCTAGCTTCCCTTCAAGCTCTTCAAGCCACTCCTTCCACTTATTTCTTCATGGGTGACTTTTTGAAAATCTCCATGTGGTGATAATTCAATAATCCACTACCTTACTTCTCTATAATGCTAGCATAGCTTCACAAAGGCTAGGGAGTAGTGGGATTCTGACACATTGCAACATCTTAGTAGTCTATTTGAAGCTTCACATGCTACATGGACATATCTAGGACAATTGGTGATGAAAATGGTTCCACATCACAACATCTTTTTATCCTACTTGAATGAAGTATTTTTACTCTATACGTATATCTATAGGATATTGGGTCACCATAATTATGCCACATGGTAACATCCCATGAGATCACTTGCCTGGAGGCTTGAAAAATATATGGAAATATATGAAATATCAAGTTTTCAAGATGATTCTATGTGGAAACATCTCATAATATTGTTTTTACATTGATGACTATACATTAGGACATGTTTATGCCACTCTTAGGTGACTGAGATGATGATACATGGCACCCTTCGACCAAATCACAAAAAGTCAAAAAATCTACTAAGGCATAAAATCCAAGATAAATACAAGGAATTAAATGGATAAGGTAAATGTAATGCTTTAATAAGCTAAAATTTGTGGATAGTCAGAAATGACTAAGGCTAATAAAGGTCTAAGGAACTAAAAACCTACATATAAAAATTTAGTAAGGCTAAAATTAGATGATTTAAACAAAGCACATAAAACATCTATGACACACTATGAAGCTGATCATCCAAAAAAATAGGATTGAGTATAAAATAGTGAAATAAATAGACATTGAGGCTTAAACAATATCTTAACAATAAAAAAATATTCTCATTATTTTATTTGAATATCTGAAAAAAATTAAGCAAGCTCAACCCAAAATCTAACTCATCCATTCATTATAAGTTAAATATTATAACATTATTATGTAAACCTCTTCTATTAAATTAAATATAAGAAACTTAAGCCAGGGATTTACTAAGGTTTATAGATATAGATTTTGATATTGGCTTGTCAAAACCTTAATAATCAATAATTAATATTTGTAAGGGTCTTTATGGTTATACGCATATAGGTAACTTGTATTATTAATAATTTATCCTAAGATCCATGCTCTATAATTTTTTCTTCTTTTATTAAAAATCTGCAAGGGAGACCTCAGTCAAACTTAAAGGTTTCATTCCTTCTAAAGAATCTAAATGAAGAGATAAATTATAATAGAGTTATTATCTTAATATGAAATGGTTCTAATATGGGAAGGTTTAAATTACTTTATTTATTCATCTACTATGTTTTAGAAAACTCTTCCACAAGACATAACCTCAAAATATAATAATATCAATCCTTAGACTATTAAGTCATGCTATATTTTTATTCTCAATAACAATAACTTAGCCATTTATTTGAGTTACACTCATTTATATATAAAATTATTATGCAATGTAAATTATAATAGAATACATGAGGAGGCATAAAGCTCATTTCTTAGGCTGAATGTTAAGAATTTTTGACCAAGAGTAACATATTCATTAGTTTATTAAAAGTGTCTTATAGGATTAAGATTTATTCCTTACTTGATAGATTCCCTCCTAGGAGATATAGATTCAAGGCATATTTAGGTCCTCAACAATACTCTTTATTAAAGTTTTTAAATATTTTATATTTATTAGATTGAACCTTAGCTAGGGTTAATGCACCAAATCTATACTAGTTGAGATAAATCCATATCATGAATGGGTTTATATAACTAGATTCATATGAGTAAAACACAATTTATTTTTATTATCAATGGCATAGACATAATACTTACTTGCATTTATAATTAATATATCCTTTATTTAAGGGTATAAAAATGTAACATAATTACAATAAACTCAAAATGTAATGCACAAGCATTCATAGTATCTTCAATAAAATAACATCAATATACTTATATATTAAGGCCACTAACTTGCCCAAGCTCAGTCATGAAAGGAAAAGTCTCCACAAGGATTCCATTTTAAACAAGGATCCATCAAGAGGTGGTATATTAATCCTATATACTAAACAAAATATAAAATTGATATCTGAAATAATAACCATAACATTCATCTAGTAATTTTTTTAATAATATTGGCTCACACCTAACCCAAAATCAATCACTAATTAATAAATACAATAATTTTAGATTAAAATAATTAATTATTGGATTTTATCCAATTATATAAGGTAGAAAACCATGAGTAGACTACAATTGGAGATGAGATCTTATTTTCTCCAGGTGAAACTTTGACCAAAAAAGGTGGGCTCACCTCCTAACCATTTTATATCATCAAGCGACTACTCCAAGAACCCATAAGTAGGATTCATAAATCAAGGCATGTTCAAATCATGGTGAAAGGTAATTAAATGAAAAAATTAGTCAAGATATCTTAGGGTAAAGGAGATACATACTCAAAAGATGACAATCCAAGCATCTCTTAGTCAAGAGGTTACTGACCTTGAATCTATTTTCAATAAGTATAAAACATAAAAGGATATAACACAATCATCACAAGGATAGAACCCATTAGTTATGAATCTAATAATATATATTTTATTAGTAGTAATGAGAGGGCTTAGGAACCCTGTCATCATGTCTAACATGAGAGACCTAACCCTTCCTCCATCACGAATTATTTAACCTTTCAAGGCATCAAAAGTCTTGCATGATAATCCTTACTATTAGAGTAAGTATAAATACTAATGTTTAGAACCACTAAGAGGAATATCTCAACTTTAAACTCCCATATAAGGGGTAAACTATTTATGGGGTGACCCAAGCATAAGTAGAAGAAAATTAGCAAAGAGAATAAGTAAGCCAAATTACCTTACTCCTCTCAAATGTGATAACTCAATTAGGAATCATAGAAACTTCATTTAGTCAAACATCAGGAGAGTTAAGTCAATAATAAACTCACCAAATGATCTAGGTCCTCCCATGGATTTATTCTAAATATATTTTTACTAACCAAGTCTATCCTTATCTATGATCTTTATTAATTCCCTTCCTTCTCCTTCATTACCAAGTTGGTCCAAAAATGATAAAAGTCTTGAGCCCCTTTTTTATGTCTTCCCCCCTCAAATATGCATTCTCTCCTTAGAACTCTATTATAACATCACAAGTGTCCATTCTTTCATTAGATCAACCAACCACTTATACTAGCCAACCCATACCTTCATAAATGGATGACCTTTTGTCATTCCATAATGGCACATGGAGGATTATGTAGAGTTTTATGGTTGATTCTAAGATTAACCTAATGATTCTCATTGGTTCAAAGTAGTGACCATTTAATGGACATGCCTACAATCTATCACTAGATAATGTATACATTGGTACACTTCATATCATTCATTTAATATAACCATCATAAGGTGGTTTAAATAACTTGATAGGAATTATAATCTAATAATCATGTAAATACCAATGAAAGGGGAAAATGGCACATGAGGCTTTAAAATATATTAGGCAAGGTTTAAGATAGGTTATGGGTTAGAGGTAGGATTACATATGATGTGATAATGCATGGTAAGTCCTTATTACTTGATCATAACTAACCCATTCTTGCACACTTATTTCATGCATTAAATCCACTATCCAAATAGCTAAATTCTACAATCCTATCATGTTAGATCATTTACTTAAAGCAATGTAATTAGCTTACAAAGATAGTTACAAGGTCATGAAGTGATAATATTATAGTACCTAATGCATGTACAATTTCATTTGTAGCTTAAGATAATTATTTAATAATTAATAAGCCAACATTTATGATGTACATAATCCTCTTACCTTTGTATTTAACACCATCGAGGGATTATAACCATCAGTTTATCATAGTCACATAGTTTTCTCATTATGCACCTTATGTTTTCATTGAGGTGGTACTATAAGAGCTTATATGGCATGATCATGATGATGCAGTTGATGATGGGTTAGTAAATTGGGATATAGATGTTGATGGTATGCATGCACACCTATTTGATCAAGTATCCATTACCACTATATCATATAGGGAGATAATTGTGGAAACATATAAGGTATGTATAGATTTGTATCGATGAGTTATGCCACAACATGACGGCCTTTATGGTGTAGGTGGCAAGATATTAGATGATTATATTTATCTCTAACATGAAAATATATAATTTATAGTTTAGTTATAAGTGTTATGAGAGAGAGAGCATAAGCATAGTTATCAATTGAGGTATAGAGGGGATGTAGGTGTATTGAGTTATACTAGGCACGGAGATGGGAGTGAGGGTGATGAGATGGGTCATGGTGACTGAGCTCCCATTATTGTATGATTATGTAGCATTGTATGAAACTTATATGAGTTATACATATGCATTGATGTTTTTGATATATGGGCATCATGTTATGTGGTATTTTTATTGTGGAATTATTTATTTGATTATATATTTTGATTATGTTTGTTGCTTATGTGTTGACATGGAAATGTGTATAATTTATTAGATAATGATAATTGATTTTATTTGCATATATATATATATATATACATATGTATATATATATATATATATATATATATATATATATGTGTGTGTGTGTGTGTATGTATATATATATATATATATATATATATGTATATGTATATATGTATATATATATAGATATATGCATATATATATGTATATATACATATATATATATGTGTGTATATATATATATATATATATATATATATATAAAGTACAAACTGAACCTAGATTGAAAATTATAGTTGTTAGTATTTGTGATATGAAAGAATTCTATTATATGTTAGTGTTGATCTTATAACTATGACATGAAAAATATGAATCCTATTGGAAGAGTAAACAAGTGACCATACCTGTCATGTTGTGTAGGTGTAGAGATATCTTCAACAACTACTATTGATCATGGTACACTAGTGGTAGATAGATTTGCATAATCTATATTGAATAACTTAATCGACTATCATATTAAAAATGTACTCTAGTGTGTATTATCTCTTGTAAATATCTTAATTACTTGTCATATTGAAACTAGTGGTTGAGTTTTTTTCCATTTTTCCACCATGTTTGTATAAGTAGGTTGATCTCTTTTGACTAGTTTGCATATCTATCAACTCTATAGTACATGATATTGATATGTATATGAATACTAAGGTAGAAAAATCCACTATAGTATAAGGCATGTTAGGATCAGATTATTAATTAATAATTTAGTGGATTATTAATAATAATATAATTATTTATTATTATCCTAGATTAATTGTCCTCTCAATCCCACTATTTGTGGATTATTTAATCTAAATATTTTCTGTAGGGGTAGATTAGGATCAATATGATTTATTTATATATTTTGTATTTATATAATAATTTTCTTCATCTATATATGGATGTGATAAGGTAGTGAAATAAATATAAGAATTATTTCAATCATTTTTTATAATAATTATCATAACTCCATTATTAATATAATTCATTCTAGTTTTCTATCAATATTTAGTATCAAAGCAGGAGGATCTTTAAACTTGTTAGACAAATTTTGGCTACCGTAGACTAGGTTAATTAAAAACTTGACTTGTCATGTTTTATAACCTTGATAATATCCCTTCCATGTCTTTTGAGGTCTTACAATTGTATTTTTGAAGTCTTCTTAGCAAAATTTTATTTTATTTTGACAATATTAAGGTAATGGTTTTTATTTGTCTTATGTTAATCTATTCATAAGGTGAACATGAAAAGATGGAATAAAATGATGTCAAAGTTTCATAGGTTTCTCTTAAATCAATATTACCTCTTAAGCACCCTACATGGACATTTCATATATGTTTGGAGAAGTTAATGTTGATTTAAAAAGTTTAAGGTGAATGAAGTTCAAAATAAAAGTGTATATAACTAACTCTAATGTTTGTCAAAGAAAATAAAGATAAAATATCAATTAAAAAACTTGTAAAATATTTCAAAGGAATTATTTAACTTTATCACATGTCAATAATGTTAGATGATGCTAGTTATGTAGGTTCAACATCCAAATGAGAGATTTACTCTTTTACAAATAGTTAAAGGCACATGTATGAACTTAGAGGACCCAATTTTAGGTGAAAACATATTAAAAGTGTCTCTTAACCTCCATCAGGTAATTTCCATGGAAATAAAGTTCATTCAAGTCTTAAAATTGTAAAACTTGCATCAAAACCTCCATTAGCTTGTAAGCAGACTAGTAAAGGTCAATTTCATATGATCGATACAGATACATGAGAGAGAGTTATAGTCTAAACTTATGGGTAGAGGAAGGGAATATAATGCAATTTAATTTTGTGGTATTGGTTCTCATATTTGTGCCTTTATGTTTATGAACAATTCCTGAGACTTTAAAGTTGTCTTAAACCTCATATAAACCTCATAGGCTCAATTTTGTACAATTCTCATGTAATTTGGGGCTCATTGGAGCATGATAATAATTATTTAATGTGTATATGGATGTTAATAATAATTTAAAATGTTAATCCATTAGTTTCACACGTTTTAACAACTAATCATCAAGAAGAGATTCTATGTGAGACCAATTGTAAAGCTTACACTTGAAGTTTTAAAGTCCTTACAACTGGTTCAAGTCATACAAATGGTTTTTAGATGTTCTAAAAAACAAAATATTCCCTCCATAATATAAAATTATATCTAATTATAATATTGATACATTGTATACCCCAAGTATCTAACAAACTAATTAACTTCTTTTGTTGTAGGCCATTAAAGGCAGGGTTATAACTTCATGATAAGTTTCTAATAAGGATGTTGATAAATGCATGTTTTAAAAAAATAAATAAGTATTATATAAATATATTTTAAATTTTAAATATAAATTGAAATATTTAGGGGTGGAAGTGATCATAAAAAATCCTCATGGATGACTTAGAGCAATAAATGCAGACCTACAAGTTTGTAGACCTATAGGTCTCATTTTCATGAGGAATGGGTTTTAATTGCATTGTAATAAGAATTTTAGATAGTAATATAGGTAAAAATATATTTTAATGATATTGAAACTCCATTGGGACCTTAAAATATTTTTAAATCACTCAAAACATCTTTTCTAAGAGCTCACAATGCAATGAACTCCAACTGCCACCTACGGATTAGTTTAGGCATTTGTGAGGAAAATACAAACTTAGTGGTACTTTATAAATGCCTAAGTTTTTGATAAAAGTTTATATAATAAAATAAACCATGTAAATATCACTCCATGATATCAAGGTGCTATGAATAATACACCTATACAAAATACTTACAAGCCTACTAGGCCTAAACATGCACAAACATGCATGTGCATAAACTAATGAAGAAGTTTGATCGTTATGATTAATAAAATTATAAGCGATATGAAATGAGTTTAGATATATTATAATATTTTTCAATAATATAAAAAAATTTAAAGGATTTTATTTAAATTTTTCTATCCCAAGATAGCAACCAAGACACTCAATACATACCTACAACCAAGAATGTTTTAGTGTCAATAATGAAAAGAGAAGATGAAATAGTTATGTAAGAATGGGTTTAAAGTGGATAAAAAAGTGTATTAAATAATTATATACTATTTAAGGTATTAAATATATAATATAATGATACAAAATAAACCTATCATCAACTTGCAGTTACATGGTCTCATTCACCTACAAGTAGAGTAGTCAAATCTGAGCAACTTGAGGAATTAAAGGTATATTGAGAGCATGTGAGAATGTCATGGGGATAGTATTATAACTATTTTAAACTCCCTTAGTTAAAAAAATAAATTTTAAATCTGATAATACTATGTGATTCTCCTTTTAGGGTTAATAGGCCTAACTACATACCCACAGATCTATACATGCCTATGCATAAGAATGATTGAAATTTGCATGTTGTGAAGAGAGTTTTAAGTTGGAAATATTTATGTATATAAAAAATTGGATATAATATTACTCCATGTTATCTAAATCAGTATTAAATAGATCAAATTTCCAAAATACATTCATTAGGGTCAATTGCACTATTATGCTCATAAACACTAGTATGAGCTAATGGATGTTGCAGAGTGTCTAGAGAAGAGGAATAATAGATAAATTCATTGTAATAGGTCAATATAGATGATATATAAATTTTTTATATGTTTTAAACCAAAAATAAGTATTTTTATCCTTTTCATTCATGTTCCTCTCTCTCAAGCTCACCAAATGCATTCTACCTAGCCCATAAGACACCTTCTCAAGCTCAAAATAATATATAAAAGTTACATGGGAGCCCAATCTCCTAAGATATGTTATGGGGCCTTGTATACTTGTGATTTATGGAATTTTATCATTTATTAAGTACCCAAGCTTTAAGAATCATCATTAAGATGATAAGCATGTTTTTAGCTGCTAAGAAGACTAGGAGTGACTCGACAGGAAGAAATGATATTTAAGTACTTTAAATTAATTTAATTTAAATTTAAACCAATTTAAAATAACTACTCACTCTAGTAAGATTCCTACCATGATATTTTCTTGTACTTGCACCTATATGAATGCATTAATTATTATGTTTTTGTAAGGATTTGGGCTTAAAATAGTGTATTCGGCATCCTAGACTAATGAAAACTAATAGATAATTTGTATTGAGGTGTATTATACCCCCATATCTCAAAAATCTATAAATTTGACTCTAGAAGTGTTCCTAAAGGTTTTATTCTTGAAGGCAATATAAAAGAGCTTGTGAAAGATTAGGTTATTTATCCATTTCTTAGTTCACACACCTAGATAAGGTTTCAAAATACAAAATTTGGAATGGAAAATTATCATGGTGTCTTAAAAGTGAATAAAACACTTATTTGGATTTAAAAATGTTTGGGAGAAGTATAGATACAAAATTCAATTTCTAGGCCTAGAGACCTAATTGAGGCCTAATTGGAGAGAGAAACAAGGAGAATAAGTTTACTTACACTCAATGTCTGGTCATGAAATTTTATAAAGAGATATAAGAGCATACTAGGTACTCACATACAATACTAATCTATCAATAGCATCCATAAATTGTCCTACACAAGTAATTTTGTATGCTTTGAGGGCTACAAGGAAATGAAGGAAAGTGAGAGGTTTGGGTGTGAAATAGAGTGATAGAAAGTATTTGAGGCACTAATATGAGTTGATAAATTTTTATAAGGTAATTATGAGTGATTAATGAATTTATTTTTTATTCATTAGTTTGAAAACCAAATCTGAAGTAGTTTGAGCCTAACAAGAGCTAGTGAAAATTACATGCTTTTGAAAAGTAAAGGAAAGGTCACAAGATTTGCAAGAGAATAGCATAAAAACATCTCAATATTTCTAAATTTTAGCCAATTATATTTTAAATATCCTTTAAATTTTATAGGTGTGTCTTCAAGAGAGAGGATTTATATTCAAGAACTAAAAATTTCCTAAGTAACCTTTTATGTCAATTTAAAGAAGAGCATAATTAAGCAAGTGTACACATATTGATGAGAACCTTCAAGACTATTTTATTTCTAAATTTATTTTATTGAAAATACCTCCATATTTAATTAAACTTTTCCAAAATATTCTACACCCATGATTTCTCTCTTGCTCACATTTTCCTAGATATGTAGCCTTGTATGGATTTGTAAAGGATCCTCACATTGGTTATGGTGAAGCCCTGCCAAAATTAAGTCTTATACATGCTTATTAGAATAAATTAAAGATAGATATTATATTTTCATCTTAAAAATAATTATCCTAAATGGTTTGTTTTTATCCTTGAATTTGTCCTTCATGTTCATGCCTCTATGTAAGTTTGTCTTCTCTCACAAGTCATAAGAAGTGTTATACCTAGTTTGCTTAGTTTTAAAATTGATAAGGCATTACTGTTTATTTTTATCACCTCTTTATTTATCATCCTAATATATTTCAACATTAATACCACTCTTATTTAATCATTAGTGTGATAGGGACTATTTTGAAATAACATAATCAGATGGTAACTTAGTATTTCATAGTGCATCTTGAGCAAGTTGAGGACCTCATGTTTGGTGCATCAAATCTAAGTTTATTTCTTAGTTTTATCTTTCATATTCCTATATTCCAAGTAAATAAATAGTATAGTTGTTATTATAGGTGTTTTACTTGGGATATATTCCAAAATATAGAGGTTTGATCCCCTTGAAAAGTCACCCACAACCTTGGATCAATCCCATTACATAGCTTAGGTTGAGAGGACTTGAATCACCCTCTTAAGGGTGTAAATTTGAGCTATAATAGAATCTATGAAAAAATTTGTATGAAATATTTAGGTGTTCTTAGAGGTATTAGGTGAAGCTTGAGCAATAAGAGAAGCCATAGTTAATCCCTTCCTTTTCAAATCCCTTTCTCCTACATCCACACTATCTATGAAAAATTACTATCTTGTATTATTGTGCATTTTGTCATTATAAGTACTTGCCACATGCATATGACATTCTGATATCTTTTTGAATAAAAAATTGCCTACATGAATTCTATCCATAAGAAAATAAAATAAAAAAGGAGAGAAAATAATGGTGCATTTAGTTGCATACATGGAAATATAAATAATCATTTGATGATTTTGAAGCTTATCTAACATATTAGCTATCCATCAATGAATTTTTTCTTCATATTGAGTATTGAAACAAGTTTTTGGCATCCCTAAAAGATTCAACCTACTAAATATAGTGCCTATATACTATAAATACCATCTTGAAGATTTTACAAAGGGGAGTTAAATATATATTAAGAAATTTTAGGCATTTAAATTTATAAAAAAGGTGTTATATATCATTTTGGAATTCCATATCAGCCATTATTATTTATAGTTACATCTTCAAACAATAATAATTGCATTTTGACTTGATTTTAGAAGAATGAGACCTATTTTGGTGTCCTTGTAATAAAATGAATTATCTATCCATGGAATTTTAACCTTGTTGGATCTTTAAAATAATTCTCCATTGTGACATATTTTACCTCTTATCTCTTTTAACACCATATCGGTTCATTATGGCATTTCAAAAATAATTTTTGATGTTGCATCAAAGGCCAAACCATGAATAAAATAAATAAATGAACAAAAATAAGAATGATAAAAGTTTTTAGTTTCATCATTTAGGGTTTTCCTTGATTTTTCAAGAAATTTCCACTTTTAAACCATTAAATATCTATTTATTGATTTAAAACATAGTTATAGCCTATATCCCATTTGGAAAATGGTGCTTTAGACGAAAATAGGTTAACGATTTAAACTCACCGCAACCTCATTTTTCATGAAAATTTAGAAGAACCTCTAATTCTAATAGATTTCCCAATTTTAGCTATAAGTAACTAAATTTAAAGTACAAAATCATAAAATGTTTTTTTTAAAGCATGAAAAGTTTGTTTTTTTATTAAGAGGAAAAATCTTGTTGAAAAGATGACAAAGCACCACAAAACAAAAAAAGGTAAAAAACTATAAAAGTTAACAATTTTATAAGAAGGGGATTTCAATTTATTTTTCATTCTATGTATAAATTGTAATGATTTTTTAATTATAAATTTGTAAATGTGCACAAAATTGAATATTTTAATACACAAAACATAAGTTTTTAAAGTTAATTATAGTTTTATTGTAGTCTATGCCTCTATATCATGTTTATAAGTAAATTTATCATGGTTTAGTTACTACATACACATATTAATATAGTTGCAACAATGATGTCTAGGCATTGTCCCTATAAATGATCTAGGAGAAATAAATAGATGCACTAAATTTCCATCCCTCTATTACCTATTCAACATAATAAAATGTCATAAATCATGAAGGTGGAAATTCCAAGTATATAGGGAAGTATACACACATAATTTACCATTTAAGTTAAAACCATGCACTTGTGATAATTAATTTATACACTTATCTCTAGACCTATCTTATGCCCCCTTTTGATTACTTTCAACCACCTTTCACACTCTTCTAAGCTAATAAATGACCCCTAAATGTACTCCTGTATATTCCTAGTCAGCTTATCCATCTTTTATGCCCTACCTAACATTCAACATGATCAAATAACCCACTGGAATACAATGATCTATGGTACCATAACACATCTCTCTAGTTTTTATGACCCCTCTCCCATCCTCCTATCAAATAACAACTAATTTGAAAAATAAAAAGCTATGAAAATGTCATCCTATGTGCATAGTAATTGCCATTCAATTAATTTTAAATATATGAATATATAAACAAATTTAAAACCATTTTTTATAAAGGATAATTATTCATTAAAAAGAACCATAATCATAATTAAACATTGAGAAAAAACACCTATTTCTCCCAAGTCTAATTGAATACGACCTTAATATCTCAAATTTCATGTTTATTTATATATTACAAGTCATAAATTAGAATTAAAGAACCTAATCACATTAATGTTACATCATAATTTAACATATTGTACTATTTATTCACATACGACTATAGCATGGGAGAACCACAGGAAACTTAATCCCTCTTTGGAGTATTAGTATGTAGGCAATACTATTATATGGGGTGTTGAGGTCTCATCTAAATTCAACCATTGGCCTCTTTTTTCCCATTCATTTTAATTAATTTTCATATGTCAAAGACATTTTTTAAAGGAAAATAAATCACATAGTGGTCTCTATAAGTGATCTTAATCTCCTACACTGGATACAATATTTACAAATGAAGACATAAAGAACCCAAAAACCCCAATTTCCTCGCTATCAATGGATATGAGTGCCACCCCTCTAGTGTCCTATCCATGGATTTTTTTCCAAATATATATATATATATATATATATCGATTGATTCTTATTTTTAGTCACAATATTATTTTACGCAACAAGGGTTAGTCTTTGATTCATCCAAAAGCACTATTTTCTAGATAAGTATTTAATTTTCTATTACACTTTGTTTTTTTATTGAGTTTTCATAATTACATAGTTTCAAATAAATGAGTGATTTATATTTTTATGTTATTACCTCTAATTTTTCATATCACTTTTTCATCTAGTGTTTCATATGATCCAAAATTTGATAAAATAAGAAATTACACCCACATAGGCATAATTACATCTAAGTAGTCTTTGAGTACTATTTCAATACCACATATTAATCTCTTTCACGCATGTTAATGCTTCTTTCAAGTATCACTAGTGTATATAAAGGCTTAACTTCCACATATCAAAGTGCATATTGTAAATGAGTGTATATAGAAAGGTATAGTATATCGATTTAAAAGTATATAGAAAGGAAAATGTTTATACTTGGATATATAAGGTTTAGTATGTTTTAACCACCATGGTTACATAATCTCTAAAAAAATCTAAAAGATTTATAGATAATCAAAGGTGAAAATTACTCATATCTGAAGACAAAAATAAAAACACAATTGGAACATGAGTAAATTTGGATTGTTGAAGACTCCCCTGATGAAGACCCAGATCTAGGATTTCCTCACCCTCTTCCCAACCCACCCAATAACCCCTACTCCTAAAATGTTCATAGAGGATGTCCCCCTTCAAATAATTATTAACAAACATAAACCCATTTTCAAGGAATAGGAGGATGGCGTAGAGTATTTAGGGAAGGGAAAGGAAATTTTGACAAATTTGATTCAAAAAAAATAAACGATGGAAGAATTCAATGACAAACTCCACAAAGTAGGTATTGGTCTAGCTACCCTAATTAAGGAATGGAACTCTATGAATAGAGAAGATGGGAAGGTGTTTTAGGATTTTTCATAGAATAATTAAGGAAAGGAACTCCCTAGTAGGTATAAAGAGGATAATTTAATGACTCAACACACTTCTAAACTCTCTCTAAAACCCATTTATCTAGAATAATCTCTTAAGAAAAACCAAAAATAAGAGGTCCAGAATAAAATGAGGATGATCCTATAGAAGGACACTACTGAGGGCCTAAGTAATAAGACCCAACTAAGAATCACTAAGGTTAAAAATACAAGGTGGAAGACTAGGCTCCTAGAAAAGAACTCATGGAGGATGTTGTACCCCTTGAGTAATACCATATTTATACTCTATTTATTTTTCCTTCTACCTTTTTATGTTTGTTATTCCTATAGTTTCATTTGTAGTCAAATTTTTAGCCATTTGGGATTAATTCTCTATAGTTTGATACCTATTTTAATTAGGTTTCATGATCCTTGTAAAACCTACTTGTTTACTTGATCAAATAGAAAAAATATTGTTAAATGGCACATACACCTTACATGACACTAATGTTGATAAAAAACATAAGTATGTCAAATCCAAATAGAAAGAAAAATTATCATAATGTTTAGTATGAGGCCAAAAATGAAAGTAAAATTATGCACCTATAAATTCAACATCATTTTCTAAAATAGAATTCAATTATAAAATTAAAATCCATTCTAATATATGTTTCTAGCCTAAGATCATGACTTCAAACATTGGGATATAAAGTGACAAATACATGATTTTGATGTTTTTATTGATTGTCACAAAATAAAAACCAAGTTTTAATTGATTGGTCAAAATGTTACAAAAAAAAGTATGTGAATGTTGAATAAGAAGATGAATAACATGTCCTTACTTATCATCAACATAAATAGAATAAACCATCAAATATTTTAATCAATCACCAAAAAAATGTCAATGATAGAGTCAAACAAAAGGAAATCTCAAAATTAATGTCTCAGTTGTGGTCTTAAGGGACATGAAATAAAATATTATTGGTATAATACATTATAAAATGTATCATTTAGTTTCCATATTCCCACTACCCAAAAATAACCCAAAATAAATTGAAGTAAATAATAGGGACAAAAAAAGGGAACTTGGTGGAAGAAATCAAAGCAATAAGGTAACAAAATTGAACATAAAGACAACTAGAATATGGAGACCTACCATACTCTACTAACTTATATGAGGAATTAACTTCACAAAGTGATATATGGTATTTTTTTTAGGTGCCACAATACAAAACCAGATGTAAATATTCATTCTTCACTTTAAAGGACACATCTAACAAAAGTTATTTTTTTGGGTAATGATAACTCAAAAAATGTTCAAGGGATTAGAAACATTTCTTTTCTTCTTAGAACACAAAATGGTAGAATCACATATGTATAACATCTACCTTGTTTAACTAAGGTTTTGATATCAATTAGTCAACTATTAAACCATAATCTTAAGATTGATTTTCATTGTAAAGCTAGAAAAAAATGTTTTTGATTGAAGATAAATACAAAAACTATGATTTTTGGGCACAAACATCCAATATGAACAAAAAAATTTAAATTTACTTTGTTAAAAAAACTATACACTTTTTACATATGACACAACCTTAACATAGAAGACTTGGCCACATAAATTTTGGATATCTTGACACACTATACCATTTTGAAATGGTAAGAGGGTTTCCACCTCTTACAGAGTGTACATATAAATGCCAAAATTTATTCTCTAGAAAAAAAACATAGAGATCCATTTAAGAAAAGTACATATAGATCCCATGAAAAACTTGATCTGGTGTATGTTGATCCATGTGGACTCATGACACCTAGTCATGTTGGGTTTAAATACTCCATGCTCTTTATTTATTATTTTTGTAAAAAACGTGGGTATATTTTATAAAAATCAAAAGTTGGGCCTTTAAAAATGTAAATAAATTTAATTTTTTTGAAACATAGAGTGGTTAGAAAATCAAAATCCTTGACTTAGATCAAGGGAGGGGGCAGATACAAGTGTTATAAATAGTTTGCTTAGTTATAAAACTGATAAGGCATTACTATTTATTGTTATCACCTCTTTATTTATCATCCTAATATATTTAAACCTTAATATCACTCTTATTTAATCATTAGTGTGATAGGGATTATTTTGAAATAACATAATCAGATTGTAACTTAGTATTTCATAGTGCATCTTTAGCAAGTTGAGGACCTCATGTTTGGTGCATCAAATCTAAGTTTATTTGTTAGTTATATCTTTCATATTCCTATATTCCAACTAATTAAATAGTATATTTGTTATTATAGGTGTTTTACTTGGGATACATCAAAAAACATAGAGGTTTAATCCCCTTGAAAGGTCACCCACAACCTTGGATCAATCCCATTACATAGCTTAGGTTGAGAGGACTTGAATCACCCTATTAAGGGTGTAAATTTTAGCTATAATAGAACATATGAAAAAAAAAATGTATGAAATATTTAGGTTATTTTATAGGTATTAGGTGAAGCTTTAGAAATAAGAGAAGCCATAGTTGATCCATTCCTCTTCACATCCCCTTCTCTTACATCCACACTATCTATGAAAAATTACTATCTTGTATTATCATGCATTTTGTCATTATAAGTACTTACAACATGTATATGACATTCTGATATCTTTTTGAATAAAAAATTGCCTACATTAATTCTAGCCATAAGAAAATAAAATAAAAAAGGAGAGAAAATAATGGTGCATTTAGTTGCATTCATGGAATTATAAATAATTATTTGATGATTTTAAAGCTTATCTAACATGTTATCTATCCATCAATGAATTTTTTCTTCATATTGAATACTGAAAAAAGCTTTTGGCATCCCTAAAAGATTCAACCTACTAAATATAGTGCCCATATACCATAAATACTATCTCAAAATTTTTACAAAGGGGATTTAAAAATATATTAAGGAATTTTTGGCATTTAAATTTATAAAAAGGTGTTATTTATCATTTTGGAATTCCATGTCAACCATTATTATTTGTAGTTACTTCTTAAAACAATAATAATGGCATTTTGACTTGATTTTGGAAGAATGAGACCCATTTTGGTGTCCTTTTAATAAAATGAATTATCTATCCATGGAATTTTAACCTTGTTGGTTCTTTGAAATAATTCTCCATTGTGACATATTTTCCCTCTGATCTCTTCTAACACCCTATGGGTTCATTGTAGCATTTCAAAAATAAATTTTTATGTTGCATCCAAGGCCAAACCCTGAATAAAATAAATAAATGAATAAAAATAAGAAGGATAAATTTTTTTAGTAGAATCATTTAGGGTTCGCCTTGATTTTTTCAAGCAATTTCCACTTTTAAACCATTAAATATCTATTTAGTGATTTAAAACATAGTTACATCTTATATCCCATTTGGAAAATGGTGCATTAGATGAAAATAGGTTAACAGTTTAAATCTCAACGCAAACTCATTTTTCATGAAAAATTTAGTAGCACCTCTAATTCTAATAGTTTTTCCAATTTTAGCTATAAGTAAATAAATTTAAAGTAAAAAATCATAAAATGTTTTTTTTAAAGGATGAAAAGTTTGTTTTTTTTAAAGAGGAAAAATCTTGTTGAAAAGATGACAAAGCATTACAAAACAAAAAAAGGTAAAAAACTATAAAAGTTACAAATTTTCTAGGAAGGGGAGTACAATTTATTTTTCATTCTATGTATGAATTGTAATGATTTTTAAATTATAAATTTGTAAATGTGCACAAAATTGAATATTTTAATACACAAAACATAAGTTTTGAAAGTCAATTATATTTTTATTGTAGTCTATGCCTCTATATCATGTTTATAAGTAAATTAATCATGCTTGAGTTACTACATACACATCTTAATATAGTTTCAACAATGATGTCTAGGCATTGTCCCTATAAATGATCTGGGAGAAATAAATAGATGCACTAAATTTCCATCCCTCTATTTGCTATTCAACATAATAAAAAGGCATAAATATTGAAGGTGTAAATTCCAAGTATATAGGGAAGTATACACACATAATTTAACATTTAAGTTAAAACCATGCACTTTTGATAATTAATTTACACACTTAGCTCTAGACCTATCTTATGCCCCCTTATTGATCACTTTCAACCACCTTTCACACTCTTCTAAGCTAATAAATGACCCCTAAATGTACTTCTCTATATTATTATTAGCCTTATCCATATTTTAGGCCCTACCTAACACTCAAAATGATCAAATAACCCATTTGAATACAATGATATAGTTTACTATAACACATCTCTCTAGTTTTTATGACCCCTCTCCCATCCTCCTATCAAATAACAACTAATTTGAAAAATAAAAAGCTATGAAAGGGTCATCTTATGTGCCTAGTAATTCCCATTCAATTAATTTTAAATATATGAATATATAAACAAATTTAAAACCATTTTTTATAAAGGATAATTATTCATTAAAAATAACCATAATCATAATTAAACATTGAGAGAAAAACACCTATTTCTCCCAATTCTAATTGAATACAACCTTAATATCTCAAATTTCATGTTTGTTTATATATTATAAGTCATAAATTAGAATTAAGGAACTTAATCACATCAATATTACATCATAATTTAACATATTGTACTATTTACTCACATACGACCATAGCATGGTAGAACTACATGAAGCTTAATCCCTCTTTGGAGTATTAGTATGTATGTAATACTAGTATATGGGTTGAGGTCTCATCTAAATTCAACCACTGGCCTCTTTTTTCCCATTCATTTTAATTAATTTTCACATGTCAAAGATATTTTTTAATGGAAAATAAATCACATAGTGGTCTCTATAAGTGATCTTAATCTCCTATGTTGGATACAATATTTACAAATGAAGACATAAAGAACCCAAAAACCCTGATTTCCTCACTGTCAATGGATATGAGTGCCACCCCTCTAGTGTCTTATCCATGAATTTTTTTCCAAATATATATGTATCGATTGATTCTTATTTTTAGTCACAATATTATTTTACGCAACAAGGGTTAGTCTTTGATTCATCCAAAATCACTATTTTCTAGTTAAGTATTTAATTTTCTATTACACTTTGTTTTTTTATTGAGTTTTCATAATTACATAGTTTCAAATAAATGAGTGATTTAAATTTTTATATTATTAACTATGATTTTTAATATCACTTTTTCATCTAGTGTTTCATATGATCCAAAATTTGATAAAATAGGAATTTACACCCACATAGGCATAATTACATCTAAGTAGTCTTTGAGTAATATTTCAATACCACATATTACTCTCTTTCATGTATGTTAATGCTTCTTTCAAGTATCACTAGTGTATATAAAGGCTTAACTTCCACATATCAAAGTGTATATTGTAGGGGAGTGTATATAGAAAGGTTTAGTATATCAATTTAAAAGTATATAGAAAGGGAGATGTTTATACTTGGATCTATAAGGTTTAGTATGTTTAAACCACCATGGTTACATAAGCTCTAAAAAAATATACGAGATTTATAGATACTCAAAGGTGAAAATTACTCATCTCTGAAGACAAAAATGAAAACACAATTGGAACATGAGTAAATTTGGCTTGTTGAAGACTCCCCTGATGAAGACCCAAATCTAGGATTTCTTGACCCTCTTCCCAACCCCCCTAATAACCCCAACTTCTAAAATATTCATAGAGGATATCCCCATTCAAATCAGTATTAAAAAACATAAACCCATTTTCAAGTAAGAGGAGGATGGCGTATAGTATTTAGGGAAGGGGAAGGAAATTTTGACAAATTTGATTCAAAAAAATAAAAGATAGATGGAATAATTCAATGACAAACTCCACAAAGTAGGTATTAGTCTAGGTACCCTAATTAAGGAATGGAACTCTATGAGTAAAGATGATGGGAAGGTGTTTTTGGATTTTTCATATAATAATGAGGGAGAGGTACCCCCTAACAGGTATAAAGAGGATAATATAATGACCCGACACACTTCTAAACCCTCTCCAAAACCCATTTTTCTAGATTAGTCTCCAAAGAAAAACCCAAAATAAGAGGTCCAAAATAAATTAAGGATGATCCTATAGAAGGACACTACTAAGGGCCTAAGTAATAAGACCCAACTAAGAATCACTAAGGTTAAAAATACAAGGTGGAAGACTAGGCTCCTAGCAAAGAACTCATGGAGGATGTTGTACCCCTTGATTAATACCATCTTTCTACTCTATTTGTTTTTCCTTCTACTTTTTTATGCTTGTTCTTCCTATAGTTTCATTTTTAGTTAATGTTATAGCCATTTGGGATTAATTCTCTATATTTTGATACCTATTTTAATTAGGTTTCATGATCCTTGTAAAACCTACTTGTTTACTTGATCAAATAGAAAAAAATATTGTTAAATGGCACATACACCTTACATGACACTAATGTTGATAAAAAACATAAGTATGACAAATCCAAATAGAAAGAAAAATTATCATAATGTTTATTTTATCAGATGAGGTTCAACCACATATCCATGAAATCACATCTCAATAATATTGGGATAAGCTTCAAATTATGTATGAGGCCAAAAATGAAATTAAAATTATGCACCTATAAATTCAAATTCATTTTCTAAAATAGAATTCAATTATAAAATTAAAATCCATTCTAAGTTATGTTTCCAACCTAATATCATCACTCCAAACATTGGGATATAAAGTGACAAATACATGATTTTAATGTTTATATTGATTGTCACAAAATAAAAACCAAGTTTTAATTAATTGGTAAAAATGTTACAAAAAAAGTATGTGAATGTTGAATAAGAAGATGAATAACATGTCCTTACTTATCATCAACATAAATAGAATAAACCCATCAAGTCTTCTAATCAATCACAAAAATAAAGTCAATGACAAAGTCAACCCAAAGCAAATCTCAAAATTAATGTCTTAGTTGTGGTCTTAAGGGACATGAAATAAAATATTATTGGTATAATACATTATAAAATGGATCATTTAGTCTCCATATTCCCACTACCCAAAAATAACCCAAAACAAATTGAAGTAAATAATAGGGACAAAAAAAGGGAACTTGGTGGAAGAAATCAAAGCAATAAGGTAACAACATTGAATATAAAGACAACTAGAATATGGAGACTTACCATACTCTACTAACTTATATGAGGAATGAAATTCACAAATTGATATATGGTATGTTTATGTAGGTGCCACAATACAAAACCAGATGTAAATATTCATTCTTCACTTTGAAGGACACATCTAACAAAAGTTAATTTTTTGGGTTATGATAACTCAAAAAATGTTCAAGGGATTATAAACATTGATTTTCTTCTTGGAACACAAAATGGTAGAATCACATATGTATTACATCTACCAAGTTTAACTAATATTTTGATATCAATTAGTCAACTATTAAACCACAATCTTAAGATTGATTTTGGTTGTAAAGTTAGAAAAAATTTTGTTTGATTGAAGATAAATACAAAAACTCTATTTTTTTGGCATGAGCATCCAATATGAACAAAATGTTTCAAATTGACTTTGTTAAAAAAACTAGACACTTTTTACATATGACACAAACTTAATGTAGAAGACTTGGGCACATAAATTTTGGATATCTTGACACACTATACCATTTTGAAATGGTGAGAGGGTTTCCACCTATTAAAAAGTGTACATATAAATGCCAAAATTTATTCACTAGAAAAAAACATAGAGATCCATTTAAGAAAAGTACATATAGATCCCATGAAAAACTTGATCTGGTGTGTACTGATCTATGTGGACTCATGACACCTGATCATGCTGGGTTTAAAAAATCCATGCTCTTTATTTATTATTTTTGTAAAAAATGTGGGTATATTTTCTAAAAATCAAAAGTTGGGCCTTTAAAAATGTAAATAAATTTAAATATTTTTAAACATAGAGTGGTTAGAAAATCAAAATCCTTGACTTAGATCAAGGGAGGGGGAAGATAGAATAAACTGACAATAATTTTAAATATTTTTATAATAAAATTAAATTCATCATCAAATGGATCATCCACAAATTCCACAACAAAATGGTGTTTTTGAATATATAAATCATATTATTATGGAAATGCGTGGTTTATTCTGAATGATTTATGCTAGGCAAAGGAATTTTGTGTAAAAACAATGAAAATGGAAGTATATTTCCTCAATAGAGTTATCCCTATATATATTTATGGGGTAATACCAAATTAATCATGGTTAGGATTAAATCCTTCTATTTCACATCTTAAAATTTTTGGATACAAAAAACTAAGCACATTCCTAAAAAGTAGAAAACTAAACATGATATTAAATAAAAAAAAGTATGTCTTCTTAGGGTATAGTAAAGAATCACTCAGTTATAGATTAATGGATCAAAATACAAATAAAATATACACTAGTAGGGATGTTGAGTTTTTTTATAATAAAGAAGTAGAGGCTCCTTTTATAAGTTCACCTAGTGAAAAAAGTAATCTCATAGAGAAAGCAGAAGATGATTATCCCTTAAATGAAGAAAGTTATGATGATGGGAATAGTGGTTAAGCTCCACCACTGATAATAATGACTCAAATTATGCTTAAATGGTATATAAGTATAATAATGTATGTCAAACTAGATGGTTTCCGAAACACATCTACCACTAGACCAAGGACTCATAGTATGGCTTGAGCAGAGGTTAATTTGGCCTTAATGAGTACAATTGTTAAATCTATTAAGACCTCTACATTTTAGGAATCCCTATATTACAAATATTGAAAATATGCCTTTAATGTATAATATAAGTCATTGATGAATAATCAAACATGGAAACTTGTATACCTTCCACTAGGGAAGAAATGAATTTAATGCAAATGGATCTTCAAGATGAAGTACAAAACAAATGACATTTTCAACAAGCACAAGACAAGGTTGGTTGTAAGAGGATATACTTAAAAAGTAGGAAATGAATATGAGGATATTTTTTGTCCCATATCTAAAATTAAAACTATCAAGATGATTTTTGATTTAGCTACATAATTTGGTTGTAAAGTCTATCAAATGGATGTAAATAGTGTCTTTCTTAATGAATATTTACATGAAGAAGTCTACATGACTTAACTAGAAGGTTTTTCCATACCAAGAAAAGAATATAAACTTTGTATACTTATCAAATCACCGTATGCTATTAAAAAAGATCTCTAGGCATGGTTTATCATTGAAATTGATGGGCATCTCTTGAACCATGGATTCAAAAGGAGTACATATGCTCTAAATTTATACCTCAAATAATAAGGGTGAGACGATGCTCATTTTATTAAATTACAATTATAGAATCATAATTTGGAGTTTAATGAATAGTATTAAGTCAATAATTAAATATTTAAATCAATCATTTGACATGATATATTTTAGATTCTACATTATTTCCTTGGTTTGGAAGTTTGGTAGAGGGAAAATCACATTTTTTTGTCTCAGCTAAAATATGCCAAGATAACACTTAAGAAGTTTTTCATGATTGATTTTAATCCAATTTCCACACATATAGAGATAAGAATTCATTTATCTCAGATATATCCATCACCACAAGTAAATGCAACTCTATATTTTCAATTGATAGAGAGTCTCATTTACTTAATATACACTAGGCCAAACATATACTATGTTAATCAATAATATGTTTGGGATAATGGTGTTTCCATTTTTAAATTCAATGTTTTATATCAATACCCATGATCCTTACTTAAAAAAGGATCACTAGTAGTGATCCAAAACATCAAGTTAAAAAATTGAAACACAGTTATCCACAAATATTATTGATTGATTTTATGGATCATGAAAGCATTACATATTTAATAAACTATGTTGTCATGTATCTATCATAGTTCATGTAAGATCCCAAAGTTTTCCACCATAAAGAAACAAAGTAGATAATGAGATATATCATAAGTATCATGGATTTTGGACTAAAATACAATAATAATGATAAATTATTCTTTATTGTATATTTATATTCAAACCATGCTAGGAACATTGATGACATGAAATCCACTTTAGGATTCATATTATTTTTGGGTTTTGGATTGATATAATTAGGTAAGAATAAATGAAATTATGTTTAAAGGTTATCTATATAATCAAAACATTTCATAGTAAGAGGATATTTCTATGAAGTAATTTAGATTAGATGTATACTTGAAGGATTTGAAGTACACATAATCATACATCAATCCTCTATGTAAATAATGAAGGAGTAGTGAAACTTGTTTGCAATCCTATATTTCATGAATGCACAAAAAAAATTGAGGTTCAAGTAAATCAAAACTAAAAAATCCATCTCTAATATTTCCCAACAAATCAATAACATGTAGTTGTTTTCATTAAAGCACTTGTGAAGGACAAATTTGATGCATTCTTTTTCACTTGAAGCTATGGGGGAGGGAATGTTAGGATTAGGTGCTTAATTCACCATTAAAAGGATTATTAATAATATTATAATTATTTTTAATTTTCTTATATTAACTATCCTCTCTATCTCATTATTTATGGGTTGTTTACCCAAATGTATCCCATAGTGGTAGATTAGGATCAATGTGATTTATTTGCATATTTTATATTTAACCAATAATTATAATTATCTATATATAGATGTGATAAGGCAATGAAATTCCTATAAGAACATTTTATATTATTATTTTTAATAATGATCAAAATTCCATAATTAATATAATTTATTATCATTTTATGTCAAGAAGGCATACACATATATATGTAAAAAGTAAATCTCATCCAAATATATTTAGTTGAAGGAAATATCTTGTGGCATTTATGAATGACTTTTTTATTTTCCAAACTAAATTACCTCATTGGATAATGTTATATTTATAGAGGATAGAGTAGGGTAATGGATTCCTCAATTTCACCCTATGGACTATATGAAAATAGCATGTGGGTGGCTAGGTGGATCATGACATAGATAATATTGAAGGATGAACATGATGAATTTTATTGATAAATAGAAAACCTATAATAAATATGTGAATTTTTTATATATTTAATATGCATTTCATAGTTTAATAATAGAAAATCTAAATATTTATTAGAACAATGCTAGAGCTAATTATCACATGTCATATGTGGTCACTTGGGTGACCTAGATTGATTAACAAGAAATTGATTAGCTTAATGTCATTATTTTTATTAAGTAATAAAATGAATGTTTCTTAGTCTTTTAGTGATAAAATTAATAAGATTCAAACCCTTGTGTTTTAACTCCTTGATAGAAAACACATACATTTGAATTTACTAAACTGCATATTTTGGGATATTTGTACATTTTTAACCATCTGGTTCAACACCTTGTATTAATTATATATTAATGAACCATGATTTATCTACACTATTACCATGGATAAGGTAAGAATAATTTGATAATAAGATTCTAATAAACCATTCTAAAATTATTTTCTTACCATGGATAAGGTAAGAAGCATTTGATAGTTTATTTTCTATGTTTGATGGGATTTACTTCCTTATAAAAAATAATTCATGACTATCAAATATAAAATACTCAACAAATTAATATTATAAACCACTGGCTATTCAATACTATAGGGAGGAAGTGTGGTCATAAATTTGAATTTAAATTTATTGATTAACCAACTTATACATTTTGAGATGCTCTCTAAATAATTTAATTATTGTCATCTAATTAATTTATGGGCATATTAAAATCTATCTCATGTTGGATAATTTGGAAATATGGTCTATTAGTGTAGCAAATTATTTTATGTTTATTTATTTTATTCATATTATTCCTAAACAAGTGGTTTAACTTGATTAGGTGTCATTTACCTAAAGGAGTTACACTTAACCACCATTATTATATGGTTGGTAGGAGTTACTCTTTGACTAGTTATTCTAGGTATGGGAATTACATACCTATAATAAGCTCTTTTACCACTATTATATGGGTAGTTACTTTTCATCTCTTTTATTTATATACCTATTATAAATATGAATTACATAGAGGAATTTGCATTGTTTCACTCTTGATTTCTCTCATATAGTGGATTGGTCATTTTAATTTATTATTTTATTATAGATTCAGTGAATTTGTTATTCCATATTTGATCTTGGTGGAATCTATGATATCGTATCAAATCAATAGTTTGGTAAACTGAATGTCTAGTTTTTATGTTGTTTGAGTTTATTATGAAATCATGAGAATTTATTTTTGTGTAAAATAAAGTTTTTTTCCTTTTTGGGAGTTTTTTGTTTGATGTAATATTTATGTCTATATTAATGTTCATTATTCATGAAAGTGTTGTTTTGTATTGAGTCATTGTTTCATTAAGGAAGTGTGGTTTCATCACATAATTCAATTGCATACCATCCACCTTGTCATTACTAGTCTAGTAGCCATTCAATAGTTTTGCATGCTTGTTATTTGTCATTGCCTCCTAACACAATCTAAACTATTCAATGTTTTTTTGTCCACAAATATTCATTTCTCAACTCCATGTAGCATGATCATGTTATGGGTTTTCCTTGGTTATTTAAATTATAGTTGTTGGTGGCTCACCTAGTTATGGCTTTGATGTTAGTATAAATTCAAATCAACTAGGAGAGACTAGTGGTTTGAAATAGAAGACTATTAAAGTCATGATGGGTAAAACAAATAGACATATAGCTACCACACCTATTCCTTCTAACAACCATCCACTTCATCCTCAATATCCTACACCACCATTGTAAGTTGGATCAATGTAGCACATAGGTAGCTTCTCTCAAGGATCACCATTTACTCTTAGATCCTCTATCTTCCCACTATGTTATATTATTTTTACATATTTGGTTTTAATTTTCAAAACCATAAAAATAAAATTCATGGTATTTTTCCATTATTTAGTGATTTTGGTGATTTTTCATATCCATTTTCCATACTTTTTAACCAACAAGTCAAACCTCACTTTATGGGTAACCATTAACATTATGATGTGGGGATAAATCTTTGACATGTTTATTAGCATTAGTGAAACAAATTATGAGTGGAGCGGTCTTTTTTGATGTGAATATTTGGTCTAGCAAGTGGAAATCATGTTCATTAATGTGAAGGTTTTTTTTTTTGTTTTTAATATAAAAATAGTCTTGTAGGAAGTTCTTTATTTTATTTTTATAAAAATAATATTTTAAGAATTTTTAGTTATTTTTTTATAAATATAATATAATTAGGATATATTGTGTGTAAACACCATTTTAAATGGATCTTATATAATTTTTTATTTTTTATTACTTTCTATTATCATTTTGATTATTGAAGACTGATGGTGAGGTCATATATAATAGGTGGCATAACCCCCTCACATGCAAAACAAATCTCTTCTTCTCCTTATTTTATTGTTCCACTTTTTCTTCTCTCTCCTTAAAAATGAATTATTGGTAGATCCTGATGTCTTCCTTAGCTTATTTTGATTATATCCCATGTATTGTTTTTTGACTTCACAAGCACTGATTTCTCATGGACACATTCTCAATTGAGTTTGAAATCAAACACTCAAGCATGTTATGAAATTAAAAGATTTATAGGAGTCATTATTGATTATATTATGGGGTTTGATGTGGGCCTATATTCTTTATTTTTTGCACACTCAATTTTCATTACTTATATGCCATTTTGGTGTCATTTATATAGATTGCTCTCACATTTGTGGATACATTGTTAGCTAAACTATTGGAAATATTGTCATTGATGTCAAAGGTTTACCATTATTGATGATAAAGGCCCCATTGCATTTAATATTGTTTATCTTGGCTAATATGAGTTAATATTTATTTAATATTAATGAATATATTTTTGGTTGCATATGAGACAAAAGAAGGGCCCATCGAGAAGTCAAAGAGCCATGGGGTAAAGACAAAAGAAGGATGGGATGCATTTTCCCATGAAGAGTCATTTTGGGGAATACCAAGAGTCACCAAGTGAAGACAAAAGAGTAAGGACAAATTTCTCATGAAGGGACACTTTAAGGAATACAAAAAGTCACCAAAGATAAAGACAAAAGCGGGAAGGACGTTTTTGGTCATGAAGGGTCACCACATGACTTTTCAAATGCTTGGATATGAAGGTTCATCCAAGATTGGTGCCATTTTCCATGAGGATTGAAAGGTCACAAAGGGGGAAGGCCAAAGGTCATTTGGAAAGCTATAAATAAAGGCTTGAGTAGCCATTTGTAGTATTAGTGTGAGGTTAATTTGATATTGTATTATCTAGCTTAGAAGAGCAAAGGTGAGAGAGAGGAAAGAGATGTTGTATTGAACTATCATTTATTGATTTAGCAACATTGAGAGATAGGTGTGTGGTTTACACAAAGTGGATGATGCTCATGTGGGTTGGTGCTCATGAATGTTAGATGGGTTGGTGCTCGGCAAAGGGGTTTGAAGCTCTTGTGGGTTGGTGCTCACAAATTGTAGCTGAGTTTGATACTTGCCAAAGGGATATGGTGCTCCTGTGGGTTTGTTCTCACTAATATACTTGAGATTGTTCTTCATGGTTTTTCCCACATTGGGTTTCCATGTTATATTTTTTGTCTCTCTCTTTCTTGTGTGATGTTTATTATTTGAGTTTTATTGCATATCTTGAATGTTTGATTAAGGGAAAGTTTTATAAGATATATATATACTGATTCACCCTACCTCTCTATATATTCCATGCTTAACAATTGGTATCAGAGTAGGTTCCTTTTTGAAAAGTTTTACAGCTTGAAGGTAGATCAGGAAAGCACAAGATGGCCATACATAAAGGTGCCTCTACAAGCAAAAGAATAGTTGATCAAGAAGAAGAAGAGGATGAAGCTGAAGTGAATATGGAAGGAGAACTCATGTGTGCCTTAGAATAGTTGAAAATTGTTTAAAATAAAAATAAAAGATTAAAGCATCAAATCGAGAAAAATGACAAGGAGTCAAACGAGATAATTGAAGATCTGATGGCACAGTTGGAAATATCAAGAAAATGATGTGAAAGGTATGTTACTGGAATTGCCTCTTTAAGAGAAGAAATTGAGAAAGCAGTCAATGATTCAAAATTTGAGAATAGCACTAATATGATGAATAAGATATTAGAAAGCCAAAAGGCAATATCAGATAAGACATGTATCAGTTTTGAAAAGAAGAAGAGCTATATTGAAGCTCTTACAAATAAAGAAACAAGAAAGGAAGGAATGGATAATACAAAGGACAAAGAAGGCTAGAAGGAACAAAGCTATAAATGGAAATTAGGTTAGAGATTCACAAATAGGTCCTATTTTTATGGTTACTATTTTTATTGTAATGGATATGGTCATAAGAAATTAGAATGTATAAAAAGAGCTAAAAATCTCAAAAATAAGGAAAAAGGTCATGTAGAGTCAAGCAGAAGCTATAACTCTTTTTCTCCTCTATCAAGCTTTGATGAAGAGACCATAATTTGTTACAAGTGTAACAACTTTGGACACATAGCTTGGTATTATAAAAGTGTGTTTGAGTAAGTCAAAAAGGACTAGAGTTTTAGGGCTCCATTCATCAAGAAAAAGGTTCAGACATGGTAGAAGAAACAATCTAAAGGTTTTATGTTGGTCTAAATAGCTCTGCATGCAAGAAATGAAGAAAAGCCATGGTTTATTGATAGCAGATGTTTGAGGCACATGACAGGAGACAAGAGCAAGTTCATAACCCTGAAGAAAATTAATGGTGGCATAGTGAAATTTGGGGATAATACTACTGCCAGAATGGCCAGAAAAGGTACACTAAGTTTAGATAATGGTAGAACTAAAAATGAAAATGTTTTATATGTAGAAGGTCTTAAGCATAATATTTTGAGTGTAAGTCAAATGTGTGATCAGGGGAACACACTAAATTTTTATGCAGAAGGTTGTGAAATTAGAAGAAAAGATTTAGATGTATTAATTGTAGATACTCAGAGAATAGGTAATAACTTATATATGCTATCAGACATCAAAGGTTAAAAATATTGTTTTAGTCATATTAAAGAAAGTTGGCTATGGCACAAGAGAATGGGGCACATAAATTTTGACAATCTTGTCAAAATTTTCAAAAAGCAAGCAGTCAGGAATCTTCCAATGATCACAAAGCCATCTAACACCCTTTTTGGACCTTGTCAGCATGGGAAGCAGGTTAGAAGGTAGTTCAAAACAAAAGAGTACTCTACCACTCAGATGCTAGAGCTTGTTCACACTGATCTATGTGGACCTATGAGGACTCAAAGTACTCAAGGTGATAAATATTTCATGTTGCTTATTGATGATTTTTCACATATGACTTGGATAATGTTTTTAAAGAAAAAATTAGAAGCTTTTAGACAGTTCAAAGCATTCAAAGCATTAGTTGAGAATGAAACTAATCTAAAGATTAAGTGTCTAAGATCAGATTGAGGGGGAGAATTCATGTCAGATCAATTTATTGAGTTTTGTGAAGATCATGGAATAAAGAGACAATATTCAGCAGTAAGAACTCCACAACAAAATGGAGTAGTTAAACAGAAAAATAGAACAGTTCAAGAGATGGCAAGGACAATGCTAAATGAATCCAAGATAGTAAATAAATATTGGAGAGAGGTAGTTGGTACAGTAGTGCATATTTAGAATAGAGCTCTATTAAGAGTCAATAGTAACAAAAATCCTTATGAGCTATGGAAAGGCAAACCAATAACAATTGATTATTTTAGAGTTTTTGGTAGCAAATGCTTCATAAAGAGAATTGATGAAAAACTTGTTAATTTTGAATCCAAAGTAGATGAAGGTATATTTATTGGTTATTCTTCAAAAGTAAAGCTTATAAATGTTATAACAAAAGAACTAAGAAAATTGTTGAAAGTGCAAGTGTCAGGATAGAAGAAGATGGAACACAAAAGATCAATGATCCAGTAGACATTCCTAAAATAATTAAAGAGGAAGGCTTTGAAGAATCAAATGAAGATGAGGAAAAGGAGAAAAAGGGCAACAAGACTCCATCCAAATATGTTCAAAAAAATCATAATGAAAGTGACATCATCGGGGACATAAAAGAAGGAATTCGCACCAGAAGAATGATGGTAAGTGAATCTGAACAAGTTAATTTCTCTTTCTTATCTAAAATTCAGCCTAGAAATTTTTTAGAAGCCAGACATGATGAGCATTGGGTTAAGGCTATAGATGAAGAATTAGATCAGATAGAAAATAATGATACTTGGTAATTAGTGCCTAGACCAAAAGATCATAATGTGATAGGAACAAAATGGGTTTATAGAAATAAGCTAAATGAAAATGGAGAAGTAACCAAAAATTAAGCAAAATTAGTATGTAAAGGATATGTTTAAATTGAGGGAATAGATTTTGAAGAAACTTTTGCACCAGTAGCAAGGTTAGAGGCTATTATAATTTTTCTTGCATATGCAGTATTTAAAAATTTCAAAGTATTTCTGATGGATGTCAAATCTGCCTTCCTAAATGGGAATCTTGAAGAAGAGGTCTACATTAAACAGCTTAAGGGGTTTATTCTCTTGAATATTAGTAATCATGTATGCAGATTGAAGAAAGCATTGTATGGCTTAAAACAAGCTCCTAGAGCTTGGTATGCAAGACTTGATAAGTACTTGCAAGATCAAAGATTTAACAGAGGATTTGTTGATAGTAATCTTGACATCAAAACAGAAGGTGAGCATCAATTGATTGTTGTGTTTTATGTTGATGATATCATTTTTGGAGGAAATATTGAAAAGATGACAAAAGAATTTTTTGATAGAATGCAAAAAGAATTTGAGATGTCTATGCTTGGAGAATTATCATTTTTCTTAGGATTACAAATATTTCAATCAAATAAAGGAATTTTTATATCTCAAAGTAAATATGCTAAGGAAATATTGAATAAATTTGGTTTTGAGAATTGTGTACCAGTTTGCACACCTATGTGTACAAGAAATAAGGTAAGCAAGGATGAAGATTCACCTATTATAGATCAATCTTTGTATAGATCTATGATTGGTAGTCTTTTATATTTGACAGCATCAAGACCAGACATCATGCATGCAGTAGGTATGGTTGCAAGATATCAGTCATCTCCAAGAGATAGCCATGTTCAATTGGTAAAAATAATATTTAGATATATCAAAGGGACATTGGATTATGGATTATGGTATCCCACAAGTAAAGATTTAACTTTAGTTGCTTATACAGATTTAGATTGGGCAGGGTGCTTAGATGACAGAAAGAGTACAAGTGGAGGAGCTTTCTTCCTTGGTGATAGCTTAGTATCATGGCTAAGCAAGAAGTAGAACTCAGTATCACTTTCTATAGCTGAAGTAGAATATATTGCAGTAGTATTGTGTTGTACTCAAGTAATTTGGATGAATCAAACTTTGGAAGATATCAAGGTAAAGTATGATGAACCTATTTCCATTTTTTGTGATAGCACAAGTGCCATAAATATTTTGAAAAATCCAGTGATGCATTCAAGAACAAAACATATTCCCATTAGATATCACTTTTTAAGAGAGCAGGTTGTAGATCAATAGGTTAATTTGGAATATATTAGTACTATAGAGCAGATTGCAGATATTTTTACAAAGGCACTACCAAAAGACACATTTGAGTATCTGTGAGAGAAGTTGGGAGTAACTTCCCTTAATTCTTGCCATTGAGGTTCAACATCAAGTGAGGGGGAGCTAAGTGTTAGCTCCAGGTAGGCCCTTTTCCATTGATGTTAAAGGAGGAGAATAATAGGTACAGGTATAAGTGAAAAAAATAGGTACAAGAAATAGGTACAGGTTGCTACAATAAGGAGGAGTTATTGTATGCTTTCAAATGACAGTATGTGCAGGTGACAGGATGTGGCAGTTTCAAGATTGAGGTTGCCATCAATGACAAAGGGGGAGATTGTTGGAAATATTGTCATTAATGTCAAAGGTTTAGCATTATTGATGATAAAGGCCCCATTGCATTTAATATTGTTTATCTTGGCTAATATGAGTTAATATTTATTTAATATTAATGAATATATTTTTGGTTGCATATGAGACAAAAGAAGGGCCCATGGAGAATTCGAAGAGCCATGAGGTAAAGACAAAAGAAGGATGGGATGCATTTTCCCATGAAGAGTCATTTTGGGGAATACCAAGAGTCACCAAGTGAAGACAAAAGAGTAAGAGGGAATTTCTCATGAAGGGACACTTTAAGGAATATGAAAAGTCACCAAAGATAAAGACAAAAGTGGGAAGGACGTTTTTGGTCATGAAGGGTCACCACATGACTTTTAAAATGCTTGGATATGAAGGGTCATCCAAGATTGGTGCCATTTTCCATGAGGACTGAAAGGTCACAAAGGGGGAAGGCCAAAGGTCATTTGGAAAGCTATAAATAAAGGCTTGAGTAGCCATTTGTAATATGAGTGTGATATTAATTTGATATTGTATTATCTAGCTTAGAAGAGCAAAGGTGAGAGAGAGGAAAGAGATGTTGTATTGAACTATCATTTGTTGATTTAGCAACATTGAGAGATAGGTGTGTGGTTTACACAAAGTGGATGATGCTCATGTGGGTTGGTGCTCATGAATGATAGATGGGTTGGTGCTCGGCAAAGGGGTTTGAAGCTCTTGTGGGTTGGTGCTCACAAATTGTAGCTAAGGTTGATACTTGGCAAAGGGGTATGGTGCTCCTGTGGGTTTATTCTCACTAATATACTTGAGATTGTTCTCCATGGTTTTTCCCACAGTGGGTTTCCACGTTATATCTAGTGTCTCTCTCTTTCTTGTGTGATGTTTATTATTTGAGTTTTATTGTATATCTTGAATGTTTGATTAAGGGAAAGTTTTATTATATATATATATATACATATATATATATATGTATATATATATGTATATATATATATATATATATATGTATATATATATATATGTATATACATATGTATATATATATGTATATATATATATATATGTATATATATGTATATATATATATGTATATATATGTATATATATATATATATTATATGTATATATATATATATATATGTATATATATATATATATACATATATATATATATATATATATATATACATATAATATATATATACTGATTCACCCCCCTTCTCAGTATATTCCATGCTTAACATAAAGCTCAATTTCATCCAATAAGAATGAATTGTCACTTTTGAAATGGGTTATCTCACTTATGTGGACTCATTTTTGGCCTAGTCTGAAATCCAAATCTAGATCATGACCTATTACTTACCAATTCCTTACTTAGATTGTTCATCAAAATAAATTCTTAACTGAGTGTGAAGTATATCACATTAATCATTTATTATTTTAAGGGGACATTAATAGGTGTATTTTACAATGTTTTATCATTTCAATTCCTTAGTGTCTCTTTTCTCAGATAGGTTGAATTTACTTGAGAGATACATGTCAAGTTATGTTAATTTTTATGCAAAGGAAAATATAACTAATCTATAAATCAATCCTATCTCAAAGAAGATAAATCCTACTTACACTTCTTATTATTTGTACATTAGATATTATAATTAATTAACAAGATGGATCCTCTAAACCTAGCCAAGGGATCTCTTTCCATAATAATATCATTACAGAGAGTTCCAAAATCTCCAGTCAAGAAAAAATATGAAATAACCCTAGCTAGGTCCTATGTTATCATATTCACTAAACTAAAAAAATTAAAGTAAAGTCTAATCTAGTTCTCACCAAATATTGTGACACAAAGTGGGGGTAATAAACATGTCAAGTAAAAATGGATAAGATAATCCTATTTAGGTTATGTATAGGTAAGACCCTAATGCATTAAGAGAGAAATATATTTAAAAGACATTACTTATGCTAATTATATCTACTAAAGAGGGGATAAAATTTAAAGATAATTAACTTAAAGACAAACCCATTAAGAATCAATATCTTCCTTAACCAAAGGTGTTTTCCAAGAGGTTGTTCTAGTTTATAGGGATCACTAAGAAATGCCAAAGCATCCAAGACTTTTCTGCAAAATAATATTCCTATATAATTAAATAACCTAATCTAAGAATCCTCAAGTAGAATGATAGAAGGGAAGGTTTTAAATAATCACAAATCGATAGTTAACTCTTGTTGTCTCTCTAAAAATGATGAAATGGAAGTGTTAATATAGTTGAATATAACCCTACTTCTTTCCAAAATTTTAGTTGGTATAGTTTACCTAATCATCGCTATATCTTTATTGAAAAAATCAAATTAAGTCTTGGTCTAGGTTGGCCAAGGGATGACCTAGACCCTAAATGAGTTTTTTCAATTAGAGTATAGGATCAATGGGTTTGATAATGTATTGTAAATTGTAAAAAAGAATTTTTAGGCTAGGTAAGGGGTAGTGAAGGTGGCAAATAGGAGGGAAATATTAGATGAATGTTTTTAGGAGATGGTTTGATTGATAAAAAGTGGTAGTAAATGGAAGAAAATATAGTAAAGCATAAATGGTCTACCCACCCCTTTCCTAGTACACCCTTTAAGGCATAACTTAGAGATATTGAGACTCAATGGGTTCTTACAAGATAGAAAACATTAGTAATTAATAATTTTTTAAAATATTATGTGTATACATATGCCCCACTAGAAGCTTATCACATGTCACTCGTGCACAATAAGGGATGGTGCTTCAATAAAAAACTTAGAAACACACAATGCTAAAGCTAAAAAAAATTATAGTATTTTAAAGCATAAAATAACTAAAATTAAATGACTGAAAGGGAAAGAACTAAAAAATAAAAGTAATGTATGTTTAACTTGACTTACCTTTATCAATGGATGGTTATATGTTGTTTTTTTAGTTTTGATTGTATAGGGTGCAAAGACTAATTTTAACAAACCCAATGATATAAAACTAAATAGTAAAACAAAAAATCATGGGAAAGCTAAGATAATTTGTGCTTATGTGAATGAGACATACTTGGAAATTTTTCAAGTTGGGGTGACAAGTTCTATGTTAGACCAAATGACCAAATCAAAATGTTTAGAGTAGATTAGGTAACCAAAAATCCAAGGCTAATAAATATGAGAAAACTCAAACAAGTAAACCTTAAGTAAGAAAGGAAAAATCACCAAGTCAAACCAAGAATACATGATAAAAGTGATGATAATCAAACATCAATGTTTAATTAGTAATACTACTTACTTAAATAAAGATGGTAAATCAAAAGGTAAAATAACATTTATGAGTGAGTAGTAATAATCCTTACTCTATCATCAATGGAAAAGTTGCATAAAAGGTAAAATAGCATTTCTGATTGAGAAGTAATAATCCAACCTCACTCAACAATTAAAAATGCACATTAAAGTAGAAATCAACTCAGGTGTTCATAAAAAGGGGTAGTACAATAATAACAAATGGTAAAAGAAAGAAATGTAATGTTGGGATATAAAGAAATTGTGTAAATAAAGTAATCCATAGTTTCTCAAGCATATTATTTTGTTTTAAGGATAGATAAAATTGAAACAAAGTGGTGTTATCATGTTTTTAAGATGTGAATAAGAGGAAATATAGAAGTGGTAAAATAGATTTATAATCATGTGTGCCTATGAAGGGGGGAAATGAAATGGATGGAGGGGAGGATGAAGGAAAAACCAAGGTAGAAGAAATATTTATTGAAGTCAAGAAAATAAAATTAATTTTGTCAAAAAAAGAGTACTTTAAACATTAAGGAATCTAAATAATGCCACCTAGATACACAAATCTTAGTTTAATAAAATAAATTATGTATATCATTCCACGAAGGCTATATGCATGAAAAGTAAAATGGATCTACATTACTGCAATGTGCTCCCCATCCTTCATAACCCTTATAGAATCATCATTTTACTATGAATATTAGGAAATTGCATGAGAAATTATATAACACCATAGAGTTTTTTTTTATTATCTTATTCCAATCTACTGGCCTATTACACCCTAATAGAACTCAACTCTATCATGAGGCCAACTATGGATTTTGGGCTTCAATGAGAAATAGGAGATGTGCTTTGAATCATGTATTTTGATGTGATTTTGAATTTTTGACTATGTATGTTTATTTTTGTATCATTAAATTTTATTTTAAATTATTTAAATTTTAAATTTCTTTATTTTTTTCTATTCCTTCTCCATATAGATTTAGAAAACCAAAAATGGGTTCTAAAGATGACTTTTATTTGAATACTTTGTACTTGGTTTCTAGGAAAGAGAAATAAGAGATCATGGTGTCCAATAATCACATCTATTTATGTGAAATAAAAGTGATATATTAAATTTGACCATGTTCAATCCAAAGTGGAGTGAAAGGAAAGGAAATGAAGAGGAATGAAACATGAAACAATTTGAATTACTTCAAATCATAAAAAAATTGACAAAGGATGAAGTAGAGATAAAATGATAGTGAAGTGTGATTTATAATATTTATAATAATGAGGTAAGCATAGGAAAACATTATAATACCTTATTTTTTTGCATATTTTATCTATAAGATAATAAAAAGCTAAGTTTGAGAACAAGGATTATAAACTCGTAACCATTGCTACACACATTATAGAAAAGGAATATTGAATGAAATTTTGTGATTCTATGATGAAGTCATGATCCTATCCATAGTACTACATTGAAAATCATAAAATATAAACCCACAAGGGTGCATAAATTATGTGAAAATTAAATTGTAAAAATATGGTATTTGTGAAGAATTTTGGGTCTTATCCATTGTCTTACATTACAACTGATGAGAAAAGAGAAACCAAAGGACTAAAAAGAAAGGACTAAGGTTTATGGAAAGATAGATTATTAAAAGGGGTGAGACCCATGTATATATCTTAAAAAAATTCTTATAAGGATATCATATATAAATCATGATAAGAGGTGAAGGATTTAGACAAAACACTTCTTTAAAAATTGTGCATTGGTGGGATGTTTAAAAAAATAGCCTCCATTAGTTTGAAGGCATTAGGTGTTTGGACCAATAATTTATTTGACTAAATAAGGTCCCCACCATTTTTGGTCATATTTACCTTCTTTATCATGGGTTTATTCTAGTTTAATGAAAATATCACCAACATTAAAAGTGTAGACTTTAATTCTTTTGTTATGTTGTTTGGCAATGCAAACCTTTTCTTAATTCTTCATCAGGTATGATACCACAAATAGAGATATGGATAGAGGTAAGCTCAAATTATAATGTGAGGATTGATTCAAAACCATATACTAGAAAAAATAGTGTTGCACTATTAGTAATGTATACATTACTCTAATAGGCCCAAAGAGTGAGATATAGATAAATATGCCAATCCATGCAGGTTTCATAGATTATATTTTGGATAATTTTATTAAGAATTTTGTTGGTGTCATTTTATTTTCTATCACATTGGGGATGATAAGGCATGTAATTTTTTTGGTTTATGTTTAATTTAGTATAGAGCTATTTGACATCTTTATTTTTAAAATTGCTACTATTATCTAACATGAGAAAATGAGGAATGCTAAAGCAACAAATGATTTTATTCAGGATGAATTTGGAAATGGTGATACTAGTGAAATTTATGAGTATCATAGCCTATTACAATTTTATAAATTACTTGGTGGCTATTATAATAAAGGCATGCTCATCTTGAGATCTAGGTAATTTGCTTGAGATCTAATCCCCACATTGATAATGGCCAGGGAAACTCCACATTTTGAAGATTGGATGAAGGGTAATGAATTAGATCATCATAAAGTTGAAAATAATTACATTTTTTAGTGAATTAAATGGAATCCTTTTCAAGAGTAGGCCAAAAGTATCCCATGCATAAGTATTTACTTGCTCTAGTGTGTCTACTATAGTGACCATCGTAAATGCCCCCATGTACTTGTTCAATAAGAGGATGAAACTCTTTTTTCATAACACAATATATTAAGGTACCTCATATATTTAAATAATAAAGGATGTTATATCAAAATACATACTTTAAATCTTGTTTTTGAATGTGATTCTTTTCATGAGAATCAATGTTTAGAGGACGGGTTTGGTGTTTAATAAATTGAATAATGTCTTTATACCATAGGCTTTATTGAATGGTGATATAATCAATGTGGTAGATAATTAAATATTGTGGTTGAATGGAATATGGGGAAGTTATTATTTGGATAATAAAAGTGGAATTGGTAAGAACTTGGTGTGGATGACAAATATATGTTAAAGAAATAAGTAAATCAGTAGTATAATTTTTGTCTCGAGGGATAAGTTTTATGGAAAAGTAATATAATTCTATTATAAGGGTAGTTTATATTTAATGATAATCAATGATATTTTTAATTTTTAATCACCATTAACCTAGTGGTAGATGAGTTGAGAGTCACCCAAAGCATGCAGATATGTGATGTCTAAATCAAGGGCTGCTCTCATGCCTAAGATTAAAGATTCATATTCCACCATGTTCTTAGTGAAACAAAAGGTAAGTATAAATTAAAAAATAATAATTTTACTAGGAGCATTAGTTAGGATACAACCTAACACATCTAATTAAAGTAATTTGTCACCATCAACATAAAGGGCCCAAGTATATTAATGTAAATTGATAGTAATTTCAAGAAGTTATTTGATAACTACTTTTTGTTTAGTAGTATTGGGTAATAGATAGGACTCTTCAAGATCAATACTGAAACTATGGGAAGACTATATTAAATGTGGTTGGTCACTAATATAGGATACATTATGAGTTGATCGGTAATGATTTATCCTTTGATAGATTTTTGTGATATAATTTGGTGATCAAATTCTATGAGGACCATCCACTTGCCAATTCTATCTCAAGGAAGAAAAGCTTTTAATAAAAAGTGATGGAGTGGATCAAAATGAATGATAATGTAATTGGTTTGATAAATCATGTAATTTTAGAGATTTTTTAGTGGCAAAATATATGGCAAGGAAATCATGTTCTACTTATGTATAATGTTTCTCATAATCAATGAGGCTTTTGTTAGGTTATGGAGATAAAATATTCACTGGTGCAGACATGGAGGAGGTAGGAGGAGGTTGTTGAGTGTCACAGACACTGGCATCGGTCAAGCCAACCGATGTCACCAATGTACTGACAAAAGCACAACTGACGTCAGTCATGGATCAGCTGGCATCGGTCACCTCTAGGCAGACAGAGACCGACATCGATCGCCTGTGTGGATTGAAACTGTGAGTATTACAGATAGTTTGTTAATGAACTGAGTGTTTGCATGATGAGAGCCAATTTTAGACTAGAAGTTTCAGATCTAATTATTGTAATTAGGTGTATAATTATTGTTTGCATGAGATCTATTTAAGAGACTCATAGTCTGTATTGTAAAGTGTGCTAGAGAGTAAGAGAGAAAAATATAAGCTCCTTCTGAGTGTGAAGAGAGCATGGTGTGTTCCTCCTAGTGCCATAGTGACAAGAGTGGGTGCTAGTTTGGAGAATCCAGGATTCTTCAAGTGTGTAGGATCTTGGTCAGCAGGGAGTGCATGGCTACTTTTGGAGATCTACATGGGTAAGTAAGATCATTGATCTACAGGTGTATGTGTGAGCATGATCAAGGTTTGCAGGTGTGTATAACTAGATTGATTTGCAGGTGTGCAAGATCAGAGAAGACAACAACACAATAGGGAGTAGTATCAGGCAGGATCTACTTGGAGTACAGTGTGTACTTAGTTTAGAGCAAAGAGGAAGGCAAGGCAGTTCCTTCCATAAGTAAGATCATTGAGGTGCAGGTTGTTGCAAGTTCAGGGGAGATCTACTTGAAGTATGATTGTGTACTTGGAGTGCGTGGAGCACTTGTGGAGTGTGTGGAACACTTTTGGAGTGCGTGGAGCACAGGTTGTAATTGGTAGTGGATACTGACTGGTTAGAGAGGTGAACACCAACTCTATGTTTGAGTTGTGTGTTGGGACCATAAGAGAGAGCTTTGAGGAAAGAAGTACTATTCACTTGAGGTGTGGGAGGCCTCTGAGAGGTGGTGGAGAAGAAGTGGGATCTTCTTTATTGTATTCTTTTCTATATGAGTATTAATACAAGTTGTGTATTATCTCTCAAATTTTGTGTTGTTTTTGGTTTCTAGTTACTTTTTACTTCTAGTTAATTCTGCATCTTAAGTTGCTTGTATATGGTAATCAATTGTGTGCTTCCTCAGGTTCCTAATAGTTGGTATCAGAGCTAAGGTTGTAGGGAGCAAGTTTTGTGTTTGGTTATAGGTCACTCTCAGGGGTTTCTGATTGTGTGGGAGTATAGCAATGGCATAAGAAAGTAAGCTATGAATGGAGGAATTAAATAGCATGAATGGTCACTTACGGTTTGATGGAAAGAAAGAGTAGGTAAATAAAGATTATTGGTTGGTAGAAGATCAGCATGAAGGAACTGAAGAAGTAGATGTTGCAGGGGTTGTTGCACAGGATGCTCTGGTATGTTTCTTGGATAAAGTTGAATCTTGGTTAATAGATTCTGTTGCCTCTTTCCATGAAGCCCCAGGTAGAGGAGCTGGTGAGCCTTGCCAAAGAACTGGTAAAGGGGAAGTGATGCTAAAATTATAGGTGGCCAACACATGGGTGTTGAAGGAGGTCATGCAGGTCCCAAGCTTGGAGATGTGGCTAATTTATTCAGGAAAGTTGGGTGATGAGAGATGCACAAAAACTCTCACAATGGATGCACTTGAATTAGCTGGTGGTAAGAAAGTAGGTACTCTTTATCTACTTGCTTATATTACTGATTCTTCTTCTATTGTGGAGATGTGGCTTTGTAGGCTTGGTCACATGAGCAAGAAGGAGATGCATGTTCTTAAGTAGAAGACATATGTGTTTGATAGGCTTAAGAACTAGAAAGCCTTAGTGTTCTTGGAGGAAATGATGGATAAAGTTCAGTGGATGGGGCTGGATACATTTGAGTAGGGTAGTTTGGACATGGGTTTTGATTCAAAGGAGCTCGTGGGTAAAAATTTGTCACTCACAACAAAACACAGGTACCATCATCAGTCAGGAGGAATTGGCATCGAACAGACAGGTGCCAATGTCAGTCATGTGCAGACCGAAGCCAGTGATGTCAGGTAGGGTAAGACCGATGTTAGTCAGGGGACTGACATCAGCAATAGGTAAGATTGATGTCAGTCAGAAGGACTGACATTGGCAACAGGGACACCGACATCGGTAGAGTTGGTAGTCAGGACAGGTGCATGGAAATTGATGTCGATCGGATGCAAACTATGTGGTGACCGAGGTCGATCGCTGTAATAGATTTTGGGCAGACAACAAGCTGTTAAGGAGTCTCAAATACCCATATAGAGGACTGAAGGTGGTAAGTAAGCCTCAAATTCATTGTTCCTCTTCTTTATATTAGTTGTTGACTGCAGAGCAAGAAGGATCTAGGAAACAGTGGGAGCATGGCATGATGAGAATGCAGAACCAAGTGAGAGATTTGGTAGGGTTGCCAGCCAGTATGAAAGCATAGAGATGAATGGATACCTTAGTTAAATAATAGAGAGAATGGACACGTGAGATAGAAGACCAAGTTATATGGTCTTGAGGAAGCTGCAGGATAGTGGTACAGGGTTGACAGGTGGAGGACAAAGCATGGCTTTAGTCAATGTCAGGGTAACTACTATGGGTTGTCTTACCAGGTGGATGATGATTGTAACATTATCCTGTTACTATATGTGGATAGGTATGCTAGCTAGTAAATTTGGACATACATGGTTTTTTCTGAGCTAAGGTTAAGCTTAGTTTAGTGGTTTGCCATGAAGGATTTGGAGCAGTGAAATTCTTTGTCATGGGAGACATGGAAGATCATAGGTTGATTTTGTCTCCAGTGGGAGCTGATGTGAATCAGGTGTTGGAAAGGTTCATTACATAGGATGTAGAGCTAGAGCACACTAAGGGCTGGATAATTCACTGTCTAAAATCACATGAGGTCTGGTATAGACCTGAGTTTGCCCAAGCAGTGGGTGCTATTAGAGAGTTAGGAACTAATTCAAGGAAGTGGGTTCTCAAGTATTTGAGAGGGACCAGCAGTAGGGATTCATGCTATGTAGGGTCAAGACTTCACTACATGGGTTTATAGGTTCAGATGTGGTAGGTTACTCAGATGATAGGTGGTGCACCATAGGTTGTGTGGTGGGTGGTCTTTAGGGTTGATCTTAAAGAGGGATACAAGCTAGGAAATAGATTAAATGTGGTACAAGTATAGGTACAGTACAAATGTTTATCTCCAAGTGGGAGATTGTTAGGTTATGGAGCTAAAAGCTTCACGGATGTAGACATGGAGGAGGTAGGAGGAGGTTGCTAAGTGTCATAGACACCAGCATCGGTCAAGCCAACCGACGTCGATAGTGTACAGATAGTAGGGCAACCAATGTTGGTCATGGATTGCCTGGTGTCAGTCACCTCCAGGCAGACAGGGACCAACATTAGTCACCTGTGTGGTTCAAAACTATGAGTATTACGGATAGTTTGTTAATGAACCGAGTGTTTTCATGATGAGAGCCAATTTTAGACTAGAAGCTGTAGATCCAATTATTGTAATTAGGTGTCTAATTATTATTTGCATGAGATCTATTTAATAGACTCATAGGCTATATTGTAAAGTGTGCTAGAGAGTAAGAGAGAAAAATATAAGCTCCTTATGAGTGTGAAGAGAGCATGGTGTGTTCCTCCTAGTGCCATAGTGCCAAGAATGGTGCTGGTTTGGAGAATCAATAGGATTCTTCAAGTGTGTAGGATCTTGGTCAGTAGGGAGTGCATGGCTACTTTTGGAGATCTACATGGGTAAGTAAGATCGTTCATCTGCAGGTGTATGTGTGAGCATGATCCAGGTTTGTAAGTGTGTAGAACTAGATTGATTTGTAGGTGTGCAAGATCAGAGAGGACAGCAACACAATAGGGAGCAGTATTAGGTAGGATCTACTTAGAGTATAGTGTGTACTCGATTTAGAGCAAAGAGGAAGGCAAGGCAGTTCCTTCCATAAGTAAGATCATTGAGGTGCAAGTTGTTTTAGGTTCAAGGGAGATCTACTTGAAGTATGATTATGTACTTGGAGTGCATGGATCACTTGTGGAGTGCGTGGAGCACATGTTGTAACTAGTAGTGGATACTGACTGGTTAGAGAGGTGAACACCAACTCTATGTTTGAGTTGTGTGTTGGGACCGTAAGAGAGAGATTTGAGGAAAGAAGTACTGTTCACTTGAGGTGTGGGAACCCTCTGAGAGGTGGTGGAGAAGAAGTGGGATCTTCTTTATTGTATTCTTTTCTGTATGAGTATTAATACAAGTTGTGTATTGTCTCTCAAATTCTGTGTTGTTTCTAGTTTCTAGTTACTTGTTACTTCTGGTTAATTCTGCATCTTAAGTTTCTTGTCTATGTTAATCAATTGTGTGCTTCCTTGGGTTCCTAATAGCTTTAACTGATATAATAGATGGCATATTCCCTTCTAGTATCATCATGTTGGGAAAGTATTGTCCCCATTGATATGGGTGTGGAAAAAGTATATAATATTAAAAAATGATCATTAAAAGGTGGAAAAAGAGTGAGTGGGTAAGTCAAATATTCTTTAATATTATCAAATTATTTATAATAAGGATCCATCTATTCTAGGGCATAATATTTATTGAGTATAAAATTAACATGATAGATACGGTAAGCCATTTCAAGGATAAACTATTTAATTTCTCCAAATTTACCAAGGTAAATGTGAATATATAGAATAGAATGAGGGATGGGCATGTTAATAATAATTTTGATATTGGTACGATCAACATCAATTCCATTAAGAGAAAATAATAATCCTATCATTTTTCTAAATGTGACACTGAAACACATTTTTAAGGATTTAATCTAACTTTATATTTAATGAGGTGATCAAAGATGATAATAAGATTAGATAGATGAGTTTTGAAGATTTTAGACTTGTAAATGAGGATTCCCACATAGGTTTACATAAAATTATGGATAATATCATGAAAAATGTGTGACATTTCCCATTGATAGGTATCTCCAACATTTTTTAGGTTTAAATGCATTTTAACATAACATTAGGTTCCCCATTCCATGGTGAAAGTCATATTATGTTGATCTTCAATTGCAATGTTAATTTGATTATAACCCATGAAACCATACATAACGTACAAGATTTCATATCAAGTAGTGGAAAAAATGATGGAATCTATAGAAATTAAAGGGAAATCATCCTTGGGACAAGCAAGATTAAGATTATATAATTCAATGCAAATGCGAATGACCATGGTGATTTTATTATAAATAGGGACAATGTTGGAAACCTATTCTAAATAGTCCACATGTTTGATAAACATAAAATTGAGAATTTTAATTATTTCTTTATGGCATAAATCAAACACTTCTGGTGGAAAATTCCATCTCTTTATTGCATAAGTTTAGCATCGAGATAGGTGATTATATTATGCACCACAATGATATGGTCAATAATGGGCATGTCCTTGCAAGACTAAGTGAAAATCTCATAATATTTATTGAATAATAAGCTAAAGTTATCATGTTTATTTGGTCTAAGTTTGTGAGAGACTTTAATTGGTTGAGATCATGATGAGGTACCATATTCAATTATAGTAGTTTCTTCAATAAGAATAACATTTCCATCTTTGAAATGATATGGTCATTAGGTAAAGAGGAAATGGGATTTACTTTAAAATTAATGTTAACAATGAATTTATTGAAATGAGGGACTTTATTCTTTAAATTTATGAGTTTATGATGTTGTCATGGTAGTTAAGGTTTTTGGGCATGAAGTATTTCAATAATGGATTCATCACTAGGTAAAGTGGTAACAAGACCATAATACTTGACATATAGTTAGATATAAATAATTTTATTACTATGGCGATCATATCTAGAGTGTATTTGATGTACAATTGTGGCCTTCAAATCTAATATAATATCAAGAGTAGGTGTAGTAGGGGAAGAAAGTTAATAAAACTTGATTGGGTTATCATTAACATCATTGATGAGGGAACTAGGAATAATTGGTTATAATGATTAATTATGTAGGTGGAATCAAAGATTTAGGAATTATCAAAGGTTCAAAAGGTAAGATTTTTTTGACCACTCAAGGAGTATCAAAGAGTGGAGAATTAGTAATATATACATGACCTTCAGGTGCTAACTCAAATTTTGTGGAAATGGTATGAACATCATGATTGAAATCATGTGTTTGAGATAGAGTTTGTTAATAGTGGTCATCATCCAATTATTGTGATTGATCTTGGCTCATGATTTAATTATCATCATAATTTGGATAAATTTTACATGCTTGAGATTCAAGAGGAATTTTATAAGGGGAAATGCCTAGATCACTAATTTTACATGGAGACATGGTAAAAGGATCTTGGAATAGTTTTTCCACTCCATAATTAATATATGTGAAGGAATATTATATGTAAGAGGATTTATAATCATTTCATGGAGGGGGAAATAAATGATCTCATCAATGAGGGGGATGGTGAAATCATGAGGCAATAAAGAAAGATAAAGTCACTTTGATATGTAAGGTGATGGATTAGTAGTGATACAAGTATTTTTAAATTCATTGAGTTCATCATCATCTAAATCAACACGAATGATATGTAAATTTGGATTCATGTTGATGAATTTAGGTAAGGGAGAACCATTGGTAATTGGAATGGTAGGATTGTGATATTGAGATTTGGGATTTAGAATTTGAATAATCCAAGGTTTGGGATTGGATTCATGTTTATACATTTTGATGTTATGAAGGAAATTGATACATCAACTATCAAAAGATGTGATAAACCTCATTCTACGAGTCCATGGTCATACTTGAAGTATGTTGTAAGAAAGAGGTAAATCAAGGACAATAACCTTAGTTAGAATAGTCTGAGGTTCAATTTTAATACGGATTAAAATACTACCAAGTTGCATTTGATTAGTTTTGTCAAATTCATGAGATGTTAGGTGGGTTTGATTGAGATGATCTTTATTATATTCAAATTAACGACAAATATGTCACATTAATATAGGACCCTTTGTCTACTAATAATTTACAAATGATGGTGCTATTGATGGCTATTTTAATGAATAAGGGGTGGATCATCAGCACAAAAGAGGATCTTGGTATTAATCATGTCTTATTTGAGAAATTTTATAGAGGGTTTTGAATAAAGATAAATGGATTCAATGATATGCATGTCAATTTTTTGAGACTCATGAGATGGTGTTTATTATTCTACAGAAGATGGTTCTTTTATTTCTTATTTTTATTACATGAGTAACTTGTGATGATAAGGGGAGGTATGAACTAACTCCATAAGATTAATATTACAATATATGGAGTTAAGGTCTTCTAAGAAGTTTAAATGGGTTTTAGAAGAAGAATAAACATGAGGTTTAAAAGTTAAATTAAATTTTGGAGGAATAGAAGTGCTTGGCTATTTAGAAAGAGGAGATAGTTCCTCATTAGGTTACAAATCTAGTTGAGTGTTTTTAGTGTTTTTAAGGAGTTTCTCTTCCAAAGATGGTTTCCTAGGTGTAGTGATCAGATTTTTTTGACCTAGTTTTTAGTGATAATTAACCTTAGTCACATTAACATATTGAGAATTATTGTAATATTGGCCATAGTGGGAATCAATGGCAAAAACATCCTTATTAGCTTGTTGAGCATTAGATGTGGAAAATGATTTTTGGTTACTAGAATAAGAAGCTTTGGGAACTCATCATTTCTGAGAAACAATGTTGTAATCTTGGAAATGGAGTTGAATCATGGCTTCATGATTAGATGAATCACCAAGCATATATGAGACAAAAACATTGGTAACCCTACTAAATATTTCATGGCAGTGACCAATGTCAGCATGGAACCAAAAAATTTGATTAGGGTCATACCATTTGGGAGATTTATTGGGATAAGTGAATGGTTTAGAGGGTGATAAAAATTGTTTCATTTATTGAATAGTAAAATTTGTGTGAGAAGATGGAGGATTTTTAATGTTAGAAACTACTGGTTTGGTTTGAGGAGTATTGTTGGTTATTACATTAGTTTAATGTTTAAAATAACCTTTGATTAATTTTATATTAGGTTCAAAATATTTCATTAAGAATTCTTGATGATTGTCTTGGTTAAGAGCTTCATTAAGCATTAGATGGACAAAATTTCAAACCTTATATTAAAGAAGAGTTAAGGTAGTTATAAAGAATTTGAATAGAATATCATTACTCATGTTATGGCCAATCTTTTGGGCCAAATATTTCCATTTTTAGATAAAATAATGAGCTAATTCAGTGGGAAATTTCTTAGGATTGATGAAATGGCTAAGGTAATTTTTGGGAAGATCATTGTGTTGAAACTCTTTAACTAGAGGATTTACTAAATTTTCTAGTTATCATAGGGAACGTTAGGGAAGTTGGTTGTACCATTAAAATAAATCACCATTAAAGGTTTTAACCGTAAGTTTAGTTGCATAAAAATTATTAGTTTAGATGCACTCCTTGTAATGATTGCCAAATACCTTAAGAAAAGATATAGGGCCTTTAGTCCCATCATACTTAATAGTTGGAGATATGTTACAAATATCAATGGAGATAATGAAATCAGATAAAGGCTCATTTTTATCTTTTAAAGCATCTTATTTTTCATGATAGGCTGGGGAATGATATTTCCGATGTCTCTAAGAGGTGGAAGATTAAATTTTTGGATATTTTGAGGGAGGAATATAGGAGGTTGATTAGCCATATTAATCAAATTATGTTTCATTTCCATCATTTGGGAGGTGTTAAATGTTTGCATTCTATTCATTTGTTTCACTATTTATGCAAGAATTTTGGTTGCATCAATTGGTGGGTTGGTGTTTGTAGGAAGACTCCCCAAGTTGATATTAGGGAGAAGGTTGTTAGCAGGTTGATTACCAGTGAGGTTATTAGATAGACTTGTGTTAATTACCCCCACATTATGATGAGATTGAAGATGGGAATTTTATTGATAGGTACAAAAAGAATCTGATCCACCTACCTCATCTTGACATGTAATTTAAACCATGTTATAATCTAAATATGAGGGAGGTAAATAAGTATTCCAAGAGTGAGGATTTTCTTGGGGAGTAAATAAAGGAAGAAAGGAGCACCCCATATAGTGTGTACATGGATTAAAGTTGTCCAAGAAGATTTTGATAGGGAATTTCATGATGCTTGATTAAGGAAACATAACTTTTAGAAAAGATGAAGGAGAATTAGGGATAGATTCATCCAAATAGTGAACAAAGTTAATAGGTAAAAAATAGACTAGGTCAAAAGGGTACTACTAAGATATAGGCTAAAAATAATACACAGTCATATGGGTTGACTGTGTACTATTTGATAAGGGATAGAATAGAAAGAGGAATACATAATCATTCAAGTCAATTATGTATTATAGGTGGGGAAGTGAGAACAATCTGTAAGAGATTGTATCAATCAAGATGATAGTGTTCTAAAATAAGGGAAGAATTTTTCTAGATGGTTTGAAGCAATAATGAAAGAAAATATAGAAATAATTAGATCAATGTGATTTATCTAATTGGGGTACACAACACAAACCATTCACCAATGCTAGCCAATGAAAGTTTTGGAATACAACACAATGATCAAAAAGAAAGCAATCAAATAAAAAATAAATGATAAATAATTAGTAACCCTAAGTGTTATTAGATTATTAGAAAGTTTTGACTTTAATATGATGTGAAATTTTGCTAAAATAGGGAATTAGAAAGTAGTCTAAAGTTGGTTCAAGGACATTTCGGCTAAAAGGGATTTGTATTAGAAATGTTATTGGCTTGGTATTGGTTCCTACCCCCTTACTTCACAATCCCACCATGATAAGGGTGTTGGGTGCTTTGAAAATATATACCATTAACTACATATTTATATTTGGGGAAAAAACCAAGTCAAGTTTCCCTTGGTGATGAAATCCACGTAGGTAGGTTTTAGGAAGACAAGTGTTTAAATGTTTTTTGAATGTTAAGTGATTTTATAATGTGTGAAAAAGAGTAAAATAGTGTAACTAAAATGGTAATTTTTAAAAACCACCTATTTAGACTATGTGATTTACTCTAAACATGTAAACAACTAAAAAATGAAATGTGAATTAATTACTAGTAAATATATGTTAATTCCTTGATTAAGAATAATACAAAGTTGATTTAGGAAACACTCTATGAAAACATTATATAACATATTTGAATGGGTTATTTTTATTCTACATAAACAAGGTCTTTAAGAATATAGTCAAATAGGTAGACTATGTATCTAGATAGAAGATAGATTATAGAAATAAGTTGACCAAATCAGCCTAGTTAGTTGTAGGTTTGTAGTTTTAAAGACTGTTAACTTATGAAAAATATAACTAAAGAAAGAACTAAAATGATAGAGAGATATGAGAAAGGAACCTTGGTGGGTTTGAATATTGTTTATATTTTCAAAATTTTGTGTTGTAGTACTTAGTTGTTACTTTCAAATTCTACAAACTAGGTCAAATGGTTTAACCAAGATGAAGAAGAATAATGAAAAGAGTTGACCAATTAAATAGTGTTTATTAACTTGTATGTTGATAAAATAAATTAGCACATAGAGTCTCCCTATTTGATATTTTATGCTAACCTAGAACTATAGAAGAATACTATGTTGAATTATCTGATTTAATAACTTGTATTTGATGAAGACTTGCATAGATAGAACATAGTTGTTTTGAAGTGATTGTGTGATAAAATTTTGTATATAAAGTTAGAATTATATCAAATAGTTTGATATAGTACTATAAATATGGAAAAATATAATAAAATGATATAAATGATAGTATGAAATAAAAAATTTAAGGGTTACATTCACATTAGGTTCACCAGAATGTATGAAAAGGCAAATGCAAGTGATCTATAAATCAATCCTAGCTTATAGAAGATAAATTCTACTTATAGTTTTGATTATAGATAAATTATCTACATAAGGTCATGAACAAGATGGATCCTTTAGACCTCTCTAAGGGATTTGTTACCACAATAATATCACTAGGGAGGGTTCTAAACCCTCTAGTCAAGTAAAACTTTGCAATAACCCTAACTAGGTCATATGTTTTCATATTCACTAAACTAATAACAAGAAAAGTAAAGTCTAATCTAGTGCTCACCAAAGATTATGTAATAAGTGGGGGGTAATAAACATGAAAAGTAAACATAAAAATATAATCCTATTTGGGTTGTGTATAGGTAAGACCATAATGTATGGAGAGAACAATATATTCAAAATCCATTGCTTATGCTACTTCTATTTATTAAAGAGAGGAGAAAAATTAGAGATGCTTACCTTAAATATGAACCCATAAATACTCAATCTCTCCATTATCTAAATGTTCTTAGAAAGAGGTTATTTTGGTTTATAAGGACCACCAAGAAAGGCTAAAGCATCCAAGACTTTAAAAAACATATATATACTTATCGAAGTAAAAACCCTAAACTAAGACTCTTCAAGCAAAATGGTAGAAGAGCAGATTGTAAAGAAGTGAAAATGGATAACTAACTCTTGTTATCTTTCTAAGAATGGTTAAATGAATGTGTTTATATATTTGAATCTAACCCTAGTCCTTTCCAAAATTTTAGCCAATAGAGTTGGCTCAAATGACTCTGTATCTTTATTGATAAAATAAAATAACATCATGGTCTAGGTCAGCCAAGGGATGATTAAGACCCTAAATGAGTTTTGTCAATTAAAGTATAGGGTTGATGGCTTTGATAGTGTATCATAAACCGTAAATAGTATTTTTAGGCTAAGGAATGGCTAACAAAAGTATAAAATGACTAAAGGAGGATGAAAAAGAGGAGACAAAGTTTAGGGGAATGTTCTTAGGAGATGGTTGGATTGATAACAAGTGGTAATAAAGAGACAACAATCCTATAAAATGACAATGATCTACCAACCCCTTTCCTAGTTCACCCTTTAAGTTGTGCACTAAAAGATATTGAGACTTGATAGGTTCTTACAAAATAAAAATAATAAGTAATTGGTAAAGTTTTCAAATATGTGTATAAAAGTTCTACATCAATGTTTCTTCTTTGAAATACCAAATATGATTCTTGGTGTGATTACATGGAATTTTTTTTCACAAAAAGGATAGTATTATATTATTATATGAACATATTCATGCCCCCAATGATCTTGTTTAAAGTGGGTTGACTTGTGTGACAAGGTTATTGGTTGCTTATTGTTGTATGTTTCCATGGATTTTCATTATTATGCAGAGTATACAAAGTGTCCTTACACTATTTAGATCATTATTTAGTATCTTTTTATATATCCTACTAATATTTATATCACTTCTCATACTCTTCCTATTTTCTCTTAAGAGACTAATGTACTCTCTCATCCTACTTCTATTTCTTATGATGGCACATTCCTAATAGATAGTGTTCTTCCTTCTATCGAGCCACCTCTATGGGATAAGATTCTACTAGACCTTAGTTGTCTTATTTTATATTATACATCCATTCTAATTCGGTATGTTATTTTTATATATCCATAAAAAAATTATACTTCAAGTAACTATATTGTTTCTAGCGAGACTACACCTATTAAGATCTTTGATGACTAATATGTTCCTATGGACACTCATCCCATAGATCTAAGTGCTTCATCTATACTCTAGTATTCAATTTTAATGGTTGTTAATACATGCTCTCCTATTCCAATAGACATTATTTTCTTGAATTTTACATTCCATTATTTTGATAGGTATAATTTAATGGCATTACATTTAGTTCATATACATGATCTTTCCATATCTATGCCACACATCTAATTTAGACTATATTTAGAGAACTTTGTATTATTTCCTTCATATTTCATTAGGAAATTCATATAATTTAAGTACACACATCATTTTATTAATTTTTTGAAGGGAGGAAACATTTTTAGATGTAGATAAAGCTTATATAGTAGTCAAGTCAGAGATATTGTCACCAACATTAGTCATGTTATGGGTTGTAATAGAGTCTGATATGCTTCAAAATCAAATTCAATGGGGATTTTTATTCTTATATTATTATTATCTATCCATTTATTGGGATGGTATTTTATTTATTTTGAGGGGATTATTTTCCTATGATTTTCACTTTTTATCCACTTTATTAGAATTGTATTGTACTTGGGTAACTCATCAGGCCTTGTTGTTGAGACCCATATTCTCTACCTACCTAAGCTATGTTTAAGGGGGTGTTAGAGTATGACATTATTTTATTCATATTATTCCTAAACATGTGGTTTAACTTGTTTACGTGTCATTTTTCATAAGGAGCTATACTTTACCATCATTATTATCTAGTTGTTAGGAGTTACTCTTTGACTAGTTATTCTAGGTATGGAAGTTACATATCTATTCTAGGATGTTTTACTACTATTCTATGGGTGATTAATTTCAATCTATAATATTTTTAAACCTATTATAAATTTTAATTATATGGATGAATTTTCATTGTTTCACTCTTAATTTCTCTCTTACAATAGTCTGCTCATTTTCCTTTATTTATTTATTTATTTATTCAACTTTCAGTGTATTCGTTATTCCAACTTTGATCTTGGTCTAGTCCCATATAAAATCAAATATGAGATAGTAAGTGGATGTTATCATGATGGAATATATAATTATGATTTTGGTAAAATAAAATATTTATTCTCTTCACTAGTTGAGTAAAATACCAGACATGGACTTAAATGCCTTCATATTGGAATTAATAAGAAAAAAATTACATTAATTATGTGAAAGGTCTAGCAATACATACTATATGTATATTTGGATGTAAATGTACTAAATTATTTCACATAATTTTGACTCATAACACTTGGAATATAAAGGGGATTCATATTAAGGACTGATATAATCAAAAAAATATTCAAAATGTTTTAAATGTAATAAGAGATATGAGTGTTGATCATTATTAAGTTAAGGAAAGATTTAATATATAAATACGTTAAAATTTATATTTTATAATTCACTATCATTTATATCAATAATGTTGGATGAAATGTGATATAATTTATATCCTTACAATGTATTTGTCTTTCTCATAATATTAGATCAATACTTTTTTTGGGTCTAAAATACCCCACATAAATCTATTCTTCATAAAAAGTTACATGTCTAAATTATTCAAGAGAAATATTAAAAAATGGTAAATTTGGATAGATTTTAAATGTACCTATAAAATAATATTGATTTTTTACTTCATTCACTTATGTATATCCCATAACTTGGTCATGTACCTTCACATCTGAATGTGTTTGGCTACCTGAGTTTTATCTCAATCACATACCATTGGCATTGACATTATTTTTTTGCTTAGTATTTTTTAATTTAATTTAATTTGTCTTGGATTAAATATGTCCTTTTTTTAATGTAGAATCAAAGACTTAGTCACTTTCCTATGTACTTATTCATGCTTGGTCACAGGTTTTTATGTCCAGTCATTTAGTGGTAAATTTAATTCTATTTTATTTGAATAAAATTATTTCTTAGAAAATTTTAACTTGTTTGATCACTAACTTGTATACAAGATTTCTCATTATATCATATATTTCCACTTTTCTCCATTTTTTTTTATCAATTGTGCATATTACGTAGTTATCCTAATTTGATACTCATTTTCATCTCCTCACAATGTACTAGCATAAATTTCCATAAAAATTTATAATGGAGCATGTTTAATTGAATAATTAGTGTCGCTTGGTAAGATGTAATATTATATTATTCTCAAAAGTGTGAATTATTTTTCCATAGTTACCAATAATAACTAGGCTACGAGGAAATTAATGTTGACTATGTGTCATGATTTTTAGTATACAATTCACAAAAGGAGTTTTCACATCACCATAAGATTGAGCGGTAGTTCATACATTTTATGTGTCTAAATTATATTTCCCACACACTTCACATTACATTTATATTACATAATTATCAAGGGTTTCAAAGTTGGGAGCCAATTAGAAGCCACCAAGTGTCATCATGGCACTTGCTCATAAGAAAGGTAGACATTTGTATTTAAATGTCCATGATTAGTTGTGACTACATGAAATAATGTCATGTAGAATAAAACATGAATAAAATGAGACATGACATGACCTAACTATTAAGGTCCATGACTTATTCAACCATGTCGGTTTGTGAGGGCATGATTAAATTTAACAACCATCATGCCCATCAATCTATCAAGATTGTAGATGTAAAAGCAATATGTAGACATATTATATCATATTTAAATCATAATTATCAAACTTAAATAATTATTATATTTGTTTTATATTATCCTAATATGATTCTTTGACCCTTTTTTCATATATGATAATGTAGTATGAAACTTTGAGGTAGCATGATGGTTATATAGTGACTACAGGGATATTTATGTATGATAAAAATTTGAAGAATTAGCTTGAGTGAAGGTGAATAAGGTTATATGATAACATAAAAATGGCCTAAAACTTTGAGTATTTATCTTATGTGGGCCCATAAGCCATAGGCCTAGGATCATAACCTAGGAATAACATTTTTCAAAATGATATTAACTTGGTAGACCTTCCGTATTAATCCAAAAGGATTACAATGGATTATAAATGAAATATTAATTATTGAAAATAGAGTGTAATTTTTTGCTGATAAATGGTTTCATTCACTTTTCATGAGTGAAAATAATTTGATTTAAAGGAAAAAAATTAGTTGGTTTCATAGTAGTGTAGATAGATAATTACAATTATTAGATATATATTACTTTCAATGGTAACTGTGTTAAGTTTAGTTGTATGTTTGAGTGGTAAAGGTTGGTTTCCTTTATGATAAAATGAACACTCATTTTGGTAATGAGTAAACTATACCCAACCCTAATTCTATTTATGAATGTATTCATAATAGATATGTATGCATATTTATAAGTGATCATGAACACTAGTAACCAACCTTTAATGTGATTTAATAGTCTAGGAACTAATTAAAAAGTGATAAGGAGTTTTTCATAGCATGAACACTAACTATTAAACCTTATGGCACTTTTCCTTAGTGAAAATTCTAGTCACTAACCTTAAGTCATATTTTTTTATGAGTTTAGCATTCTTTCCTATTTACTAACTTCATGGTATGCATGGATTATATTAGGTGTGAATATAGTTAATTTTTAGGTGGTGACCTAAATTATACCTCTAGTGAGTGATCTTAGATACACTAACATAATCTTTGGCATTAAAAAAGACAATCTTGAGAGAAAACAATTCTCTAAGTAGTGTAAGATGAGGATTTTTGAGACTTATAAATTAGTTATGTCATGGGTTCCTTTAATTTTTTTTTCAACATAGGGATTTACTATTATGTGATAGTAATTTTTGGCAAACTCACATAAGCTAGGAAGTGAAGGTGTTTGATGCAAAGGAATTTTTTGAGTGTTTTATTTGGTCATGAGTATTAATGTTTTAAATTTTATAATATATATTTGTAGATACCTAAAATTGGCCACCAATGGGATTCAAATATAATTTAGATTGATTCCTACCAACCATTACAAATTAAGCCTAAGAATCACTAAATGTCCCAAATTTACATGTGCATCACTCATCAAAGCTCAGAATCATATTAAGGTATCCCTAATTATGGTATCCTTCTATATGAAATCATAACATCTCATGGATTCATCCCTAAGCATCCTATGACATCATAAAATTTAATTTTTCCCATGGACCTATTAAGTGGGGTACTTGCACACATAAAATCAAATCTTGAAAATGCTAAAAAGCATAATCGAAATTAATTAACAAGCAAAACCAGATTAAGTGCCTAATTGAATTATCCATGTGTTATTAATGAATTAATCAAAAAGGTAATTCAAAAATATGAAATATCCTAGCTTTTATTGATTAACTTTTCAAGTTGTCAAGCTCTTTGAAAATATCCTAGAATATTTCTTTTTAGAGACCCATGCCTATTCATTATAGATCTTGAGTAATTAACACCTTTTAACTCTAATGGGGTTATGTTAACTCACCTATGCTAGGTTTGAACCCATTTCATGTTTAAAATACACTTAAACTCACCTTGAGTTGAGTAGTTCCTAAGCCTATAAATACAAGCCATTGCCTATTAAAAAAAGATATTGGAAATTATTGAGTTATAATGGAGGTTTTACAGAATGATTTATATCAATAGTGTTATAATGCCAAAATATTGAGCCAAGCAAACATGAGCCACATCAAGACAATGCAAGCCGAAATGGTGCCAAGGAGAGAAGGAGCCACACAAAATCCCTTGTCAAAGACTCTTAGAGCACAAACTGAGCAAGCCATAAAATGAATCACTTGGAGAATTCAAGGAAAGTAAGGGATTTGTCATTAGTTTCATTTTATTTATGATTTTCATTTGGTTTTATTAATATAACTCCCCTTATGATATAGGCTTATAAATGTTATCATGTTAGTGTGTTCATTTTGTGTTTTGTTTGCTTAAACTAACACTTGATCTAACCTCCTATCTTTTTAAAATTTACATGATCACAAATGACATGCCCTTTGGTATTAAAAAAGCATCCCATATACCAAGGAGACTAAAGTGTAATTCATAAATTTTTAAGTGAATATTTTAATATCTTAAAAATTTGAGTTTTTGATTTATTTATTCGTATTCTATTTTTTAATAACACTTTGTTTTACTAGTGAATCGATGCCAATCCTTTCAAAAATCAATGAAAATCCCCTCGAATCAATTCCAATCCATATGTGGAGAAAAAGACATGGTGGGAACATGTTTTTCAAATTTATCTTGAGCTTTCTAGAGTTTGTTTTTGCTTATGAGGGCTTGGATATCATTTTACTAACTATTTTACTATAGTATTTGCTATTATTTCTAGGATTAATACTTATCTTACTAACCATTTTCTATGAAACAATGTATTTTGTTCTCTTTATCTTTACTGACATGAAGGAATAAACATTGATTCTTGTTAATTAATGTTTATTTATATATATTGATGCCAATCCCTACGCATATCGATGTTGATTCTCTATTTAAAAAATATAGAGGAACCTGAGAGCTATATTTCCAAATCTTATATGTTCATTTATAGTTATGCTTTAAAGAAGAAGGAAACCCTCTAACATTTTCATGTCACATATGGAAAAGTGTCAAATTTTAACATGTTTAACTCTTAAACAATTCATTTTGGTTCCTAAAAATAATAGTTATGTCTTAAACATTTAATTTTAAGTGATTAAAAGGAACCTAGGTGATTTGTGTTAAGTTGTTTTGTGAAATTTCTTACAAGTTTTGCATTTGAGCCAAGAGTCCAAACAAAATTTTCATCAAAAATTTAATTTTGTGCATAAAATTAACACTTAGATTTTAAATTATTAAAGTGTTTGTTTAACGTTAAATATTTATTATTATTTTTTTTTCAAATGAAGGATACATGTATACTATCCCCCTATTCCCTTTTGGTAACTTGGGTGAGCAAAAACAATTCTTCCTTGGAATTTGTACCTTTGTCCAAGGCATGAAAAGAATGTTGTTAAGGCCCTCCCCAAAAACCTATATGGTTTGGGTGATCTAAACACAACCTCTTAAGTCTTTTCACTTAGTCATTTATTTTATGTAACTTAGATTATGAACAGGAGTTCATAGCATTTTTAGGAGTTGTTTAGGGAAGATTTAACCTGGGGTTTCATCTCCCATCATTATTTTAGCCCCAATTTATGGTGGGGTATATAAATTAGGGAACATATAATATGATTACCACGGGGTTGAGTGGTTAACCTATCTAATCATAACAAAAACTTGAGTCAGGTTTGGTTAACCAGGGGATTCCACTAAAAATTACATGGATAAAATTTTTATGCAAAGGAATAGACATTTGCATAGTATGTTAACTAGTATGAACTCAATTGATGTGATGCATCTCTAGTGTTAATCACACTTAGGACCATTTAGATGATCAAAAATTTAGTTTTAGAATAACTGCTCTTGTCATGGGTATATAGTTGATGCAAATTGAGTAGCCTAAAGTTCTATGTTATTGTACAATCTCTTGGGATAAGTGGGGAATAAAAAACCTACTACTTCATGCAATTTTATTTTTGGATTAACATTTAAAATCTTCCTAAGAGCACATATATAGATGTAATTCCATGATACAATGGAATAATATACATTTTAGGTCTTTAGAATTTATACTTAGTTGTATTTTGTCATTATTATTTTACTTGCTTGGTCTTTGAGTATAAAACCATTTATTTTTTTATGTCATGTCAAAATTATTTTTGTGTCCATTTCACTCCATTATTTGAGGAGGCATTACATTTTTCATTTTATGTCATACTTTTTACCTTAGATTTTTTTCAAATGTTTATGTGTGTGTCACTTGATTGGAGAGGGTAATGTTACATTGCCCAATTCATTTGAAGTTTTTATGCCTTGGAGTATTGAAACAAACCATTGATCATTCATTTGGAAGGGATAATGTCATTACTCTACTTGAATCATTTCATAGACTTGTTTCCCTTGTTTCCAAATTCTAGTTTTAAAACCAATCCAAATGTGCCTTTTATATCTTTACCTTGTGTCATTATGCCATTAAATTTTGTCTAGATTATTGTTTGTTTAAATATGAATATTTTTCCTAAGTCAAGTCTTTAATTAACCTTGACAATCTCAAACTCAAACATTAATTCATTTATATTTATGCCTTGTGTAATTTGGGGTTAGATACCAATGTTTATCTTTTGGGTTGTGTAACTTAGGTTATCTTTTTACCCACTTTGAAAACTAACATGTATGCCTTTAATTAAGAGAATTATCCTATCCTACATGTGCCTTTTGTTTCATTCCTTATGTCAATTGACTAGGGTCATGTTTGGTTTTGGATGTATTAGATTAGATCATACTTTTGTTTAAAGTCTAGATTTTGTGGTTATTTTGCCAAAAGTCCTTGAAGATGCCTATTTATAGCCTAGATTTTGACATTGCATTTGGCCAAAATACCTATTAAATTTTATTTTCATAGATTAGACTTGTTTGGAACACTTTGAATCTATAGTTTGACATGCCAATTGTTATTTATCCACTTGACCTTTTGTGTGAGACATTTGATGTTAGATTGTTTTATAACACATTTTAGCATTGACCATTTTGGAGATACAGCTCCATTTAATTCATCCAAGTTTGAATATTTTATCCTTTGGACATCATTTTTAAGAGTTTGAATAACTCTAGGCCTTTTGTAGAGATTTCATCATTGATGTGGATATGTCTCATTAAACTTATAGTGGAAATAGGTAAAATCCAAGTTATGATAGAATAATCACACAAATTGACATTATTTGAGACCCTTATGGTGAGGAAGTGTTTTGTGAGATAGATTATTATCCTCATTATAATCCTCAGTTTGGGGAATAAAGCCAAGATACTCAAGCGTAGTGTTTAGTTGTACCTTATTTTGGCTGTTTGATGTAAGATCTTGATCATGGAATTTAATATTTCATCTATATTATTAACCCTTATTCAAACTACACAAGCCACCAAGCTCCACAATGTTTAAGGACTGCCATTTCTATTCCATGACCTTATCCTTTGTCTTGTGCGAGCAACTAAGATCCATAATGCCCTACCATTTCTATACTAGGACCTTGTCCTTTAGCTTATGGAAGCAATAAAGCTAAAAAATGCCTTACCGTTTCTATACCAAGGCCTCATATTTTGGTTTGTGCAAGTAACCAAGATCCATAATGTCTTACCATTTCTATACCAAGACTTTATCCTTTGGCTCGTGATAGCAACCAAGCTTCAAAATTCCCTTTCATTACCATTATAGGCCCTTCTAAGTATAATATCTCATTATCTAAACTAAGTTCTCCAATCACAACCCAATGGGTCACAATTACTATCCTTATCCATAAATCAATATTTTTTAAGTCTAAGATTATCTACCCACTATCCATCCTTCATTTGTTGCCAATCATTCCCCACTTTAGAAAACCCCTACCAATTATCCATCCTAAACTGAGCCAATCATTATGTCTCCAACCAAGCCAATCATTCAAGGACCAAGATATGTTTAAAACTAGTATTTTACAACTAATTATACACCAAGGCCAAGAGAAAAAACCAAGCGATGATGTTTTTTTGAACCAATAATTTATGATGAGTCAACCTATGATTAATCACCTTTTGACCCTTTAGCCATTATCATAGACTCTCACTCTGACAAGCCAGTCTTTATTGAGTCACTTCTTAATGATAATAATAGCCTTTAGGGAAATCATTACCCCAACCATATGCCTATTTTTAAATATCCCCCCTTTGCCAAGCTAGTCTCTTTAGAGTTTTCTCTTGACCTTTTTCCCCTTTATGGAGGAGTCTCACTTTGATAAACCAATCTCTATGGATCCCATTATGCTATCACATGCCATTAATTATCCCATACCAATCATTAAAAAAAACATCACTACAATAGCATCTATACCAAATGAATAATAATAGTTAGAGTCAAGTTTTACTCTTGAATTGACACTAGATTTAGCATCAAAATCAGAATCAATGTCAGTCTCAACATTGGATTTAGAGTCCCTTGAGTCAAAATCATCTTCAGAATCATAATATGTTTATGGTTATTAAAACATTAGTTATGCATGCCTCTTACATTAATTTGAATACATTGATTATCCTTATATGGTTTTCAAGGATGATTATTTAGATTTGACACAAAATCTTTTAGTATATTCTATGAGGATTGTGCTACCTATCCTAATTCCATTACCATTCCAAATGACATTAACACAAACCAACCTAGCCATTATATTGACCTTCCATATCTCACAAGTGTTGATTATGACTGATAGAATCATACCTTTTTGAACTACATCCATGGTGACATATCATTTACAAAATATAATGGGGTGAAGACCATGTTCATGTAGAATAAAAACAATCTCCTAGTGAAACCTTTATGAAGGTGATAGGGGTAATCAAATATTAATCTCACCATCTTTTAGTGATACATTTTTGGAGGTACTATAATACAATAAAATTAAAAATTCAGCATTCCTTAGTAAAACCTTCTTAGAGATACTATGGGATAATAAAGATAACTTCATTGGTGAAAACCTCTTCAAGGCACCAATAACTGAGCACAACACTTCTTCACTACTTAATGAAGACATTATCAAAGATAAAATAAATATAGCTTATAATCTACAACATAATCATATGGTATCTAATCTTAGGACTAAACAATATAAAAATATGGTGGTTATATCAAAAGCATATTCAAAAGTCTTTAGCCCTATCACATCTAAAGTTATGTCAAATTTAGAATCCAAAACATTGTGTGCGCCTAAAAATATTGATCTTAATTTTTTACCTAACCATTATACATTCCATTATAATCCATCATTACATCACCAATTAAAACCTATCAGCCATTGATTATACATATTTACCATCCCTAGCTATAATTTCATTTATATAGGTTATAAAGACATCTTGTCTTGAAGTTTGGAGGAAATAGAATCAATGACCAACAAAGATCATAATAGCATTCTTGGCATCCAAATATTCAACTATATTTTGATAGAGAAACTATTCAAAATATTCATGGGCTAGTAATTTACACGACTACTTAATTTGGTTGTATTGTATGTTGAGCAAGACATGCATCTCCACATTAGTAGAAATAATAGAATCATTCACCTTGGCCTAGAACCTTACCCTTACCATTTCCATTTTCTAGATACCTCACCATTCTCCTTTTTCCATTCTCTTTCCATTATTTCATACCTTACCATTTATCTTACCTTCTCACTTGGGAGAAACCCTCCTACCATTATAGTTAATTGCCATCCTATCATTTTTCCTTATGCCATACCATATGTCATTTTACCAAGCCATCCCTATTATATCAAACCTATTTTTATCCATCCTACCCAACCCTTTTTTATCTTGGTTCCTTTCATTTTTCCTACACCTTACATAAGGGTATTCCAATCCAGTTTCAATAGTTCTAAAATTCCATGTTTAAATGAAAGTCTATGAAAGTAGTGTGACAATTGATTTGGGAAGTTATATTTCATTCACATTTCACTAGTGCTATTTATTATAAATTTGATCAAGGAATCCAATAATAATGTTTAGATCATATGTTAGCTTCATAATGATATTCAATCAAAATGAAAATAAACACACTAACATGCATAACACTATATTTCCTAGATCAAAGGGAGGAACATGGTGAATAAATACAAATTAATAAAGCACAATTAATAATGGAAAGAACTCACACAATTCCTTACCAATTCCTTTAATGTTTCAAGAGGTTTCTTCATTTGGATTTCTTGGAATTACTCAATAAGTCTTCATTAATGGGGCTTGGCTATCTCTAACTCCTATTAGAACCATGGTTGGCTTGGCTTTGGATATGATATGGCCTAAAATGGCTTGGATTGGAATTCTAAAATTATAACTCTAAATATTTAACTCTTGTCATAAAACCTGCATTATAACATTACTCTATCCAATCTCTCTAAATAGAGATGCAAATTCTTTTATTTATAGGTTTAGTAAAGGGCTTGGAATGGGTTAAATCCTAAACTAGGTTTGCTTAATTAACCCTAGTAGAGTTAAAAGGTGTTCAAACCTCATGATTAGCATGGAAAAAGTATGCTTTGAGATATTTTAGATTTTGGACAACTCTCAAAATCTAATGATGAATTTTCTTTTTTGATAATTCATTTAATTGTTTAAGGATGAACTCAATTAGGATTTACATGTTAATTAATCCTTTTTAAGATTTTGGATATTTTCAAAGTTTTATTTAATTAATTTGGGAATTTACTCTATTTAATTGATTTTTGGGCCAAATTGATTTAATTGCATGTTATAAAGCAAAATTTGAGACATTTAGAAATTCTTAAGCTAGATGTTCAATGGTTGGTAAGAATTGATCTAAATTTGGGTATGAATCCACTAGTGGACACTTTTATATGTTTATAGTTTTCCCTTATTAGGGAAGGCATTACAAGTTGTAATCATAGTAACATCTTCTCAAAGAATAAATATATTCTATGTTTATGATTTCAATGATAATGGATAGACTACAAGGTGACCACTTCAGTGAGTGGTTTGAAAAAGGGTTTGGTAAATGGTCTCTTGAAAAAAGGAAACGAGTGGACTAAATAGATGAAAACACAATGATTTTCCCAAATGTGGGAAGAATCACTGAGAATTAAAGTGGGATAGTGTACAATGGTTTGCCCAAAGGTAGTTATAAGCTCTATACCCTGATAGTGGAAAACATGATATGATAAAATAATGATTTTCATAAGGGAATTTACAATCATTGAGAATGAAAGTGGGATAGTATAAAATGATTTTCCCATAGGTGGTTATAATCTTTAATGTCTCGATTATGGAAAATAAGCCACTTTTGGGTAGAAGAAAGTTAATGATTTGCCTGATGGTGGTTATAATTGTTAATCCTCAAATTCATGATAACACAATGATATTCCTAAAGGTGGTTAAAATAATTAAGAATTCAAGTGGGATGGTGTACAATGATTTACCCAAAGGTGGTTATAATCATTATATCTCAATAGTGGAAAAAACATTGTGAAATATTGAGATTTTAAACATGCTGATGGTAAATTGATATAGAGGATAAAGATGAACTAGGAAACCTACTAGTAGGGAGATTCTCATCCAAACTAACATGGAAGATAATTCATTAATTATTTAATTACCCTATTTGGGATATGATTTGGATGAGGCTAAGATTATTGCTAAAGCCAGTGACAAGGATATATAATCTCCACATTTGTCATGTATAGTTCTCAAATCTAGTTTTTTCTATAACATGTGATGGTAGGCATCATGATAGAATACCATGAGGACTTAGATAAAATATAAGTATTGACTCCCATAATCCAATACTCAAGCAAATAATGATAAAAATCATTATGATAATGTTGACATATGAATATGGATGGATTTAATAATAGTACACAAGGAATCACCCATTGATCACACATAAATTTTAAGCAAGGCAATAGTACTTAAAGCAAACATACATGCTCACAAACAAAAAAAACATTAAGAAAAATAAATGAATAATCGATAGTTAATCACAATGTTAGTATAAAAAACATGACACAAAAAAGATAGTGAACATCTCCCGCCTATAAAATAGGTGAAAAATTAGAAAATAAACAAGATGTGAGAATAGAAGAAAAGGAAGGGGGTGGTCAGGTTGTCTCCATATACACTAGGCAAGTGGATGTTGCCTACATAGTTTTGTAGACATGATATGAAATAAAAACTTCAGTACAAATGTATTTATCTTAGGAAATAAGATAGAATAAAATGATGATAGAAACAAAATATGATGGATGTGATAGAATACTATGAATGAAATCTCAAAATGGTGATAGCATGGGATAAAAGGCCAAAACAGATGGGTAAACTAAGTGACAAATGATTTATTGTGACTTAGTCAGGGTTCCCATAATCCTTAAGGCAAAGAAGTGGTCAATGTTTTTGGTTTTTTTAAATCAATTTTACAAATACTTTTTATAATTTTGGAGTATCTAAACTCAATCGATAATGATGAGATACAAAATGATCCAAACTCATAATATGGTGAATGCATGACTAAGGTTCCTCACAAAATATTAAGAGCATATAGAAAAAGAGGACTAAGCTGACCTCAAAAAGTATTAAGCATGGCCCACATTATCCCAAAATGGCCTTAAGTCATAATAGTTCAACCTTATAGTGGAGGAATATGACTAGTGTAGTATCCAATTGTAACAAAATAAGTATAGTTAGCATAATCACATGGTAAAACATAATAATGGCTAGTTAGCATGTCAAGGAATAATAAATAAATGTTTCCTCAAATTTTCCCATAGGAAGTTATAACTAAGATACAACAGATCATATCAATGATACAAATTTTCCCATAGGTGGTTATAATTAGTAGCAAGACTAGTGAGACACTGATTTACACATGTAGGTAGATATAATCAAGCTTACATAAACAAACATGATTAGAATGAAAAAATAAAAGTATGAAACTACCAAAACTTCTATCATACTAATCCAAAATACTCTTTGTTTAGAATTATTAAAATAACTATTGAAACTAATCTAATTCCTTATGTTGAAAGTGTGAAACCAATGGATGAACCAAGGTCAAAAAAGATAGATGGGGAGTGATCAAAACATGCTAAGTTGATAGAACAAAATGGTAAGATGGATAAGTGATAGGTAAATTTATAGTATGGTAGATTGATAAGATGGTATGATGGAATAATGGTATAGTACAAAGAAGAATATTGATAATATGGTATAACTTGAAATTGTCCTCATAGTCAATATACCAAGTCACTCAAGTGTAGTACTTATTGAGGTGTATAATGTTCATAGGCTCATCAAGTTCATAACATTCTAGGGTGGTGAGCCTATATTCTCCTACGCTATAGTCTATGATAATGATGAAGGGACCTACCCAATTCAGTTTGAACTTTCCTTTGTGATTCTTCTCAAATGTCATATTATTTTGGTTATATTTGAGGATAAGATCACCAAGTTTAAAATTTATATGTTTCACATGCCAATTATAGTGGACACAAATTTAGTTTTGATATTATTGAAGATTGTTTACTATGTTTATGCATTTATCATCAAGTAACTCTAGCTCTTGTAGGTGAGCTACTCAATAGTCTTCATCATCTAGGACATGCTTTAGAGAGATTCATAATGATGGTAACTCAACCTCAATGGGAAGAATGGCTTCATTACCATAAACAAGTGAGTATGTAGTGGCACCTATGGGAGTGTGGTGATTAGTATGGTATGCCTAGAGAGTGAAAAATATCTGAAGGTGCCAATTATGGCTAACATTATTGAAAATCTTTAAAAGGATGTTGACAATGGTTTTATTTGATGCTTTTGTCTGACCATTACCTTAATGGTAGTATGATCTATAAAAATGTTGAGTAATCTTGTACATGACACATAGAGATTCAACATCCTTATTTTTTAATGATCTACCATTATTAGATATAATGTTAGAGGGGATGCCATAGTGGCAAATGAGATGGTTAAAGATGAATTTGGAAATTTTATTTCTAGTCATGTAAGTGAGGGGTATAGTTTCAAACCACTTAGTGAAATATTTTATGGTTGTAAAGATATGTTTATCTTCCCAATGATATCAAGGCCCCATGTATCAGATTGTCATGCCGTCAACATTGGTTTCAAAGTCTTGGTTGGGGCATATGTTAGATTATCATGCCATTGGTGTTTATTATTTTATTGAATGTAAATAATGAATTAGAGTTCCATCAAAACTGTGGTGGTATAGGGTTCATTCAAGTATGTTTAAAACATTGGGAATTTTAGATGAATGGTTGGTTTGTTTTTAGGATAATTTTGGTTCGAAAACATGATTGTGTAGGTAAGTGTATAGGTTTAAATACCAAGTAGAGATGCGACTAATAATATATTAGATCATTAAGATAGTTGATGGTTCATGAGCTAGTGCTAACTAATTTTTAATGAGAAATTGGTAGTCTTTTTCCATATCTACATGTTAAATCAATTACCCAATGGTAGCCATGTCATTGATTGTTCTATTACTTTCCCTTAGTAAATGTTTAAACTAGATGTTGGAAATTTGTTTCTTGAGAGTTTTGATAATGGCCTTATAGGGAACCAATTGGTCATCTTTGGTTTAAAAATGGTCTATAATCTGATTGATGATTAACTATGAATAATTATAAATCCTTAGATGTGATATGTTCCAATGTATTACCTATAAAAAAATTGTAATGAGTGTTTTATATTCAACCATGTTTTTGGTACAATGAAATATGATTCTGAATGACTTTAGGATTAGATCCCCCTATGGAGTAATAAAAAAAAGGCCTACCCATGATCTATGTGCTAAGAATGAACCATCAAAAAATAGCTTCCATTACTTCTCCTTAAGAGGTGTGTCACTGATGGTCATAATGGATTCATCAAGAAAGTGGAATGTGAATGGATCTGTATCTACAAGGGGTGCCTCAACAAGTTAATCTATAAGAACATGTCCCTTAATGGCTTTCTAGTTCACATATTATATTTTAAACTCACTGAGAAGCATGATCCATTTGTCCATATGTCCTTGTAGTGCTATTTTTTATAGTAGATACTCAGGCAGATCTACATTTTAAAAGACCATGGTCTTATTATTCAACATGTAATATCACAGTTTATGAGCTACGAAGACCATGGATAAGCTATAATTTTCAATGGGAATATAATTGTGCTCATATGAAAACATTGTATGACTTATATAATACATGTCATGATCTTTTCCATTTTCATTGTGTTGAGATATAAGTATCCCTAGGGTTTTGTATTTTGCTGATATATACAAAAGTAAAAGTTTCCCTAGCATATGAGGCAATAAAATAGGTGGATTTGGAAGATAGTAATTTAGTTGTTGAAAATATTTTTGGCAATCATCCTCCCAAATAAATGTGACACCCTTGTTCAAAATATGTATAAAGGGATGAAACTTATTTACCAATTAAGATATGAAGCATTGAATAGATTGGATTTTTCCCTGTAAACAACAAAGCTACTTCAAATTGATCAGTGGTGGTATGTTTATTATGGCTTGTACTATGGATAGGTTGACTTCAATGACCCTATGATACATAATTAATCCAAGAAATTTACTTGAAGTATCTCCAAAAATACATTTTTTAGGGTTGAGCCTAACTTTGTATTCATATAATCACTCAAATATACTCCTCAATATTGTTAGATGATCAGCCCTAATATTTGATTTTCCTAAAATGTTGTTGACATAGTATTTAATAATATCATGCATTATATCATGAAATATGACTATCATGGATATTTGATAGGTGTCTCCTTTGTTCTTAATACAAAGTGACATAATCTGATAATATAATGTTCCCCATGGAGCGGTGAACACTATTTTATGTTGGTCTTTTGATGTCATTCAAAACTAATTGTAGCCTAAGAACCCATCCATTAGTGAAAGCATTTCATAAACAATTATGGATTAAATAATCATGTCAATGTTTGGAAATGGAAAGTCATCCTTATGGAAATCTTTATTAATATCCCTAAAATTAGTGAAGATTTTGATTCCTTATGGATATTTACTGTCACTATATTATAAATCCATTTAGAATAGTCGATTGGCCAACTACATCTCACTTCCAAGAGATTATCCAACTCTTTATTTATAAATACATCAATGGGAGGATTCATTTTTTTTAACTTTTACTTTACTAGTTTGGCATCAGGATGTATCACAAGGTGGTGAACAACCAAGGTGGGGTCCAAACTAGGTATGTCAAATAGGCCCATGTAAATATATCTATAAATTACCGTAATAGGTCTATAATGACTTGACACTCTTCCTCAATGAGAGATGTACCTAATTTAATCCATTTTGAGTCATCTAGGGTCCCAATATTTACCTTTGTTGTGTCTTCCACTAGAAGGTTCAAACCATCTTTAAGAATAATGGGTACAGATTTGAACTATTTGGCTATGTAAGATTCCTCTGTTATAATTGGTTCATCAAGTTCTCCTAGAAATGATGAATAAAATTCCCTCAATAGGATGGACATGTAATAATTTCTATAAGAAACTCCTTAATGATGTAATCAAATGCCTGCCATTCTTTAACACTAAACTCAAACCCATAGGTAAGTCCATCATTGATATTTTCTTGAATGATTCACTCAAAATCTTGTTCTTAGTCAAGACTAAACTTATATTCATAGATAAGTTTTTCATTTGTGGTTTCTTGGTCTATATTTGAATAAGGTTGAACACTGCCATCTAATGGTGCCTAAAATAGGTTTTCACCACTAGACTGGCTTTTATCTTTACTTTTTCCTTGGTCTGAAAGCACCTCAAAGAGGTTTTAACTTTGGGACCTCAATATTTTATTTATTTATTTTTGTCTAAGGGTGTTCACTTGCTCTCCAAAATAAGATTTAGGATCCATCTTGATTTAGGAACCTTTTTTGTGGTCTCCCAATAGAACATTATCCCTAAGGCCTAAAAAATTACAAAAGTCCTTATCATTCTAGAACTCATCAACTAACATTTTGGATTCTTATTAGCCATAGTCTATTAGTTGGGGATAGTATAATGGTAGTGTATTATGATGAATGACTAGTCAAAGGGTAAAAATGGTGTTATTATCAAATAGATTAATATGGGATAGATCATCAAATTGGATATGATCAAACTTTATTTCACTATCAACATTGTCATCACTAGTAATTAGTGATGGAACTTGAATAGGATACGTGGGTTTATCCTTAGGAGGTTTAAATTGAAGTCTATAGGTTGTTTTGTACTTAGTCATATAAATTAGCTCAGGTGTTCCCTATTGATTTTACCTGAGACCTCTTCCTTCATAGTCTTAGTTTTTCATGATCTGATTAGGAATGGGATACTTGGAATTCTTGTAATAATCAACTAATTTATCATTATACAACCATGGTTTATATCCTTCAAGAGGATATTTTTCTTGGACAAAGGCCAGTATTGAAGTGATAGGTGTTAGATTGTGTAAATGGCCTTTGACCTTTCTTTTCTATTTCATGAGTAGTTTGGACTTTGGTATTCCAAAGGATTTTGAGTTCTATGGAAGCTTTGTAATGTGAAAGGTGTTATGGGTCAAGCATTCTCCTAGGCCATTAGTCAAGATTGTATAATGATTTGACATTTCAGGAGGTAGCATATGGGAAAGGGAATCAAGGGTATTAGGTTTAAAGTAGTTAGCCTCTAGTAAATCAATAAGTATTGATTTCCCTTTATCCTATGTGGTGATTGGATTCTTGTTGAAATGTTAATTTTATCTCTTAAAATCTACCTCTAAATGTTTACAATGACTGTATGGATGAAAATATTTTATAATACTAACCTCCATCCCTGAATGGGAGAACTTGATAAAATGGTACAATATTGATAGGACTTCATAAATCTCATGTAACCAAGGTCTACCCAAAAGCATGTTATATGACAAGTTGAGATCTAACACATGGAAAAGTGCATCATGGGTCAAGGGTTCAATGATAACTAGCAAGATAATGGTGCCTTGTAATTCTCATTCTTCATTATCATAGGATTTGATGGTGATTGTTTATACTTGGAGATCTATTGTCATGTACTTGAGAAGCTTGATGAGCATTATAAATATAATATTTAGACCCAATCTATTGTCTATAAAGAAACACTTAACTTTTATTGCTTTATATAAAATTCAATGTATAATAGATTATTATATTGTGAGCCATGGATGACATATCACTTTGGTTAAAGGTTACTTGTTGGGTTGGATCAAGGTGTCTAACCAAAGCTTGAAATTTATTAGGGGACATGTCATTGGGAACTATGGATTGACCAAATAACTCTATTAAGACATTTTTATGGATGGTAGACATACACAATAAATCTAAAATGGAAATTTGTGCTAGCATATTTTGAAATTATTCCACAACATCAATCATTATTTCTTGGATAGTGGTAAATGGCTTGTTTTCAGATAGAATAGTTAGTTGGATGATGGACAAAGTGGTGTATGGTTCTAGGCACGGTATCGTAATCCTTGAACACCAAGTTGTGATTTCAAAATTGGGATTTGGTACAAGATAATTATTGATAACAAATGATGGTGGAGGGGGACCAAAGAAGATAAGTCTTGATTTTTGATGTATTTTTATGTGGTCACATGTTAATGATGAGTTATCAATACAATATCCTAACATCAGAATCCTTGCTTGTTGGTACACTCGTGTGTGGTCCCAAGTCATGGAAGAATTAGCAAAATGACTTGGTTGACTTAGTATTATTAGAAAAGGTCTTATCTGATTGGTACTTGGTTTTAGATTAATTGAAATGGTTATAATGTGGCCTCCTCAAATATGACCTATAACTGAGTTGTAGTCATGTTTGATTTCATGGTAGGTATTTTGGTTGTTGATATCATTTTAACCTTAGTTCTATCCATTGTTTTGACATTGTTGGTTCTATTCAGTCTATTAGTTCAACCTTGGTTGTTGATGCCATTTTTTTTATGTTTTATTATCCATTATTATTATTATTATTGATTTTTATGTTGGGGAAAAGGATTCTAATAAATTCCAAGGCTTTGATTAGAGGTGTAATATCTAAGATCCAATGTGATTTCTCTATTTTCTAACATATTCTAAATTACATGTTTAATTTTCACAAAATACTACAAATTATGGCCATTGATCCTATGAAAATCACTGAATTGTTCTTGCTTATACCAGTCAAGCATGTCAACACCCTCACAAACTTATTCTTTCTAAATATGTCATCCAATCAAATTAGTTGTTGTAATTTTGTGAAATACTAATTCAATATGCTTTCTAGGGTTAGTAAAAGCATGATGAGTAGGCACGTTTCTCCTTGAAAGAGGAGGACTTTTTAAAGGCATACATTATTGCATTTGTTATATTAGTTTCATTGGCCTAGGCTATTCCACTTACTACATATGTTGTAGTGGATGAAGAGGTCATTTATTAGGAATAATTTGGAAAGGTAGCATAGGCTGGATAGACATTATTTATAATGTTTAGACATGTCATGACTATGTTACTCCATTACCTAAAACATTCTTGTTATGATCGAATTGCTTTTGTATATCATTATTATTGCCATGGGTTTGATATGATGCTTACACTTGGATTAGATTTTGATTTTGGGTATTGTTTTAATTTTCGTTTTGGTTCTTAATCTAGATTTGATTTGATGAGGCTAGTTTAATTATCCCTTTTTTTATGAGAGATCTTTCAATCAACAAACCTTTGTCAATCATATATTTTAACATGTGTGCATATTGCAACTCTAAATTGTAAGATATCTCACTATGCAAATTTTTGAGAAGCATAGTGGTTAATTTTTTATCTAGTAGATTATGGATGAATCAGTCTACAAGGGCTCTCTATCAATATAGATATCTTGTGCATATTTCACCAAATTTATATTTTACTAGTGCTAAATATACTAATGAAGTCTCATTCTTAAGATTTTAAGATAAGTGTTGTACAAACTTATCTAAAATATCATCAAAATTCAGTACAAAATTATAGTTTATCTTTAGGAACCATTCCAATGCTTTCCCTATTAGGCTTCATGGAAACAACAACAAAAGGTAGATGTCACTATAGGACTCTTGTTGGCACACAATAAATAATTCTATTAGATGGACATTAGGGTCACCTTTCTCCTTGTATTTGTTAAATTTCAGTGGCTCATACCCTAGAGGAAATGGTATTTTTAGGTACTCCATGTTGAAATAGTAAGAACACACATCATCTAACTTGAAATTTTTGGTCTATTTCCCCTCTTGCATGAGGGTAATTACATCCTTCATTTATTGTAATTCTTGTGTGAGGAAAATATTGAGATAATTGGCCTATTTAGGTGGAGGTTGAGTGGTTAAAATTAGATTACTCTAAATGAGGTATGATGGAGGCATTCACTAGGGAATGGTGGATTGGCTACATAATGGACTGAGAATATGCATACATGGATTTCAATGCAATTATTGATATTGCACTTGTGGTTGTGTGATATTCTTGTTGGGATTGGGTATGTAGGTTTGATATTATGATTGGGATGGAGTTATATTTTTGTATTGTACCTATTGAGGTTGAATAGGGGCATGATGTGAAGTAGTCATACCTAGATGATTGAGAGGGAATTATGAACCACAACCCTATTTTTGAACTTGTGGAACATTTTACACGAAAGGTAACTATTTCCTAATAGGTAATTGAGGAATATTGGAACCTTTAAGTTTCATGAGTCCATATTAGGAATTGGATGCATGTTGGGGATTCAACATATGTTTTTGAATAATATTTACACTTTTTTAGTTATAAATCATTTGGTGTTGAATTTACATGTTAGTCTATGACTGAAGAGGTATGTTCATTACTACCTTGCAAGGTGGAACATTAGTTTTACCTATTGAGGTGGTAATATGTTTGTCTTCTACTACATGGGTATGTTTGATGGTGCCTATTGTTTTGGAATATTATTCATCACCTATTGTGGTGGATTAATATTCATAAAATTTTGTTATGGCATGGCATGGGTCATTGCTTGACTACTTAATCCTTCTTGGGTGCTTGAAAAAATAGCTAGTTGAGGATTAGAGGTAATTGGATGAGGTTAGGCAGTAAAAAATCCTACTCCCTAAGTTTGTAAACCATTGATGGTGTTTTTTAAAGTCACATTTTATTATTGACTATTTGTTTTTATATTATCACCACTTTGGTCTAATTTGGATGTTAATTATGTATTGTCCACTACATTATGCTTACTATTCTACATAGAAGTAAAAGACACTTCCTTAATGATTGGAGTATTGAACATGTTTTCAACCAAAGTGATTTGTGTCATTGGGTAAAAATAATGATTTTCTTGACTAGTCAACTCAAATAAGACCCTTTTTAAAGGAAATGACTGAATAAGAGGTATATTTGACATGGCCATATTACTAAAGTTACATGCTAGTTTTTGATAGGTTTAGTATGTTGTATAAATTTGAATTAGTTTGTCCTCCATGAGGAGTATTTATGTGATAAGAATATGTTCTCTTGATATTTCATTGGCATTATGGCATGAAGGTTTATATAAGAGGCTTCATCGTTATTTAAATTTTAAGACATGCTATAAGGTCCTCTTGGTAGACTTGGAAAATTAGCATGCCCTACCTATATGACTCTATTAGGATCATAGGATAATGGAATTGTAACATGGTAATGTTACTATTGGATGTTATCTAAAATTGGAGATACACTAACTAAATATTAGGTTGTCTATTCTTCATCTTATTCCATGTAAGGAGGAGTGATAACAAAATAATAAGCTAAAGGATCTTGAATCTGTTCCCCTATTTGAGTGTTGTGTCATGGATAAGAATCTATCTCCCAAAGAATGTTGTCTCTATAAGGGTCCCAAACAAAGTATTATTATGTAAAAACATTTCCATATCCTATATTATACATGGTTCCACTATCTGTATAGTGAGACATGGTCAAATCTATGACAGATGTTTTTGCAACAAGATGGGATTAGAGTTTTGTAAACTCTATCTAGCTTGGTTGAAGGTGGACCTGTATCTCTAAAAAACTTATGCAAATACTTTGGAAAAAATATTATAAAATCAAGTGTCTAATTTTAAATGTTTCACATAAACAAGGTTAAGTAAAATCACCTAAAAACAAGATGCCAAACTCTAATGTCCAAAGACGTTCTAAATACATCTAAACTAGGAAAAGGAAATGTTGATAGGTATTTTGTCTAAACATGGAGTCAAAATATGGGCTCAAATAGGTTGTGATAGGAATTTTAGCCAAACTCAATGTCAAAATCTAGACATGAAACAAAGAGATGATGGTTAATCTAATAAACTTGGAATAGTTTGGCAAAGACTATGCACTTAATTTTAGACATAAATTTGATATGATTAGTATAAAATAATAAACAAAATCCACCTTGAATAACTACTAATATTATTAAATAAAGGCATAAATAATTAAGTTTCCAAAATTTAGTAATGAATTAACCTAATTTACACAACCCAAAAGAGAAATATATGTGTATCAGTCCTTGCATGTCGAAGCCTAAATAGAAATCAATCAATTTTTAGATATGAAATTGTAAAAGTTAATCAAAGATTCAATTAAGGTAAATTATTATTTTTAAAACTAATAATCTAGGGAAATTTCAATATCATGACTATGTTACAAAAATATCTAATAAGGCACAAATTATTGGTTCAAATAATGACAATTTTAGACACAAGACAATACAAGTCTTTTGAAATAATTTAGGCAGTGTAATAACATTATCACTCCCAAAAGATGTGATAATCATGTGTTTCAAAGAATTTTAGGGTAAAATACTTGAAATAATTTGGGTATCATTATGTGACACATCTCAATCAAGTGCCATACTCAACATTTGTGACATAAAAGTTTGTTAAGTTAAAGTATGGTGTCAAATATATGGCATAATGCCTCCTCAAATAATGGAGTAATGTTAGACACAAGACTCATTAATGATGTGGTATAAACAAAAAATATTACGAATCAAAACATTAAGAAATAAAATAATAAATCACAAAAATACAACTAAGTATATCTTCCTAGATCCTATCAAGGTGTGGCATGTGGGTTTGACTAAAACTTATAACTTATGAGCATCTAGATCGATCCCAAGTGTGGTTAACACAAGAAAAACATCACATCAATTGAGTTCATACCAATAAAATTATAATGTAAGGGTGTATTAATTTTCATGATTATACCATCATTATACTTCTTAGTGGTTTCCCTTGGTTGACCAAACTTGAATCGATCTTTCATTACTAAAGGAGAGGTTAATTGTTCAACCCCCTAACTCTAGTAGTATGCATTCCCATCATTATATACCCCATCATGGAGCATGGCTCAAAAACTATCGAGAGATGAATCCTTGGGTCAATTCTTCCAATAGAGAACCCATGAGAGGTAATGACATCCCCTTTACAATCCAAATTGTATGAAAATAAAGACTAGTAGAAAGACTTTAGGGTTGCTTTTAGATCACCCAATACCATGCAAGTTTTTGGGAGATCCAAGGAAACTTTATTTTTACAGATTGGGCTAGGCACTAAATTCAATTAAAGGGAGATTTTTATCCCATGAATTCCCTATATGGGATGAGGGGAGATCATTTATGCACTATTATTTCTAAAAACCCAAATAATCAACAAATAGTTTGCAAACAATTATGAGTGAAGTTTGATTTTAGGCACCAAACTAAAATGTGACAATGTTATTTACTTGTCCTTTTGGATTAAGGGAGAATGATCAAAATAATTACACAAAATTGAATTAGTCAAAAGCATATATGTTTTTTTTAAGTAAAAAATTCTAAATGTTTAAGATTTATCCTAAGTTCATTTTTAAGCAACAAAAAAATAAGTGTTCAAGACTTAAGCATTCATTTTTGAGCACCAAAAATGAAGTTTTTCTAAGAACTAACCGTTTATAGTTACTTTTAAACACCAAAATCCAAATGTGTAAGATTTAACATGTTAATTTCAACACCAAAATGAAATGTGACTTGATTTATCTAGATTCCTTTTAAAATCCAAAAATGAAATGTGTGTTAGCTAAAACATGGAAATTGGTCTTCCAAATTATGTCCATGACCTATAATTTTTAGATAATAACATCCTATTTTGAATCACTTTCTTGGATGATCAAATTATGTTTTAAATTTAGCTCTCAGGTTTTATTTGTAGACACATAGTGACCAAGGCTAGTAAGAAATGACTATTACATGTTTCAAGGCAACTGTCATCTTTTAGTCTCAAAAAGAAGTAATGATAGTCATGAAGAAATAATGTCAGTCAATTAAGACCATCATAAATCACCTATGGACCCAAAGGCAAAAACACAAAATATAAACATGTTAAGGTAGGTAATGGTTAGCACAAAAATCAAGAAAACCTATAAGGCAAAGTTTAGTCAATCGATTTAAATTCCTTTGAAACCTATAAATCATGAATCTAAATGATAGAAAGAATCAAAATTAAAGTTTTATGAATTTTTTTCCCTTGCAATCTGACAATCGATGGTTTACAAAAAATTGGGGTTGGTTGAGTAAAAACATGGTCAATTTAGGACAAACTGATGTCAGTTACACCTTACCATCACTGGTATCTATGTAGATTTGAGAGATAAATAGATTAGAATATGGCCAAAAAAAGGTTTAAAATGCGATTTTAATGAAATTCAAGCATCCATTTCTCAATTTTTGACTTGCATATTGATCTCCTTGATATGTCAGGTGATCATGGTCCCACCAGGCATACCATTTACAATCAAGGAATCTAAGAAGGGTAGTTAGATCATATGTTAGCTTCATAATGAAATTCAATAAAAATGAAAACAAACATAATAACATGGATACCACTATCTTACCTAGATTAAAGGGAGGAACATGGTGAAGAAACACAACTGAATAAAGCATAACTAAAAATGGAAATACCTCATATAATTCCTTACCAATTCCTTTAATGCTCCAAGAGGTTTCTTTCTTTGGCTTGCTTAGATGGTACTCAATAAGTGTTCATCAATGGGGCTTGGTTATCTCCATATCCTTTTGGTACCATGGTTGGCTTGGATTTGGATTTGATATGGATTAAAATGTCTTAGATTGTAATTTTTTCATTATCACTCTATAGCTTTCACTCTTGTCAGTAAACTAGCTTTATAACATTACTCTATCCAATCTCTCTAAATAAAGAGGTAAATGTGTGTATTTATAGATTTAGTAAAGGGCTCAAAATGGGTTAAATCTTAACCTAGGTTTGGTTAATTAACCCTAGTAGATTTAAAAGGTGTCCAAGCCTCATGATTAGCATGGAATATGTGTGTTTTGAGATAGTTTGGATTTTGGATAACTCTCAAAAGTTAATTATGAAAACCTAGAATATTATTTAATTTTTAATTTTCCAATTTGATAATTCATTTAATTTATCAAGGATGAAATAAACTAGGATTTGATTATGATTTGCATGTTAATTAATCCCTTTTAGGATTTTGAATATTTTCCAAGTTTTTATTTAATTTATTTGGGCTTTTTCTCTATTTAATTAATTTTTGGGCCAAATTGATTTAATTATATGTTATGAAGCCAAATTCAAGAAATTTAGAAATTTTTAGGAAAGATGTTCAATGGTTAGTAAGAATTGATCTAAATTCTGGTATGGATCCATTGGTGTCTACAATAACTACCTATAGGAAAATTAGTGTTCCACCTTGTGTTACTAATTATAACTACCTATTGGAAAATTGGTGTCACAAAATTATACCATTTTTTCCTAATTATAACCACCTATGGGTAAATTAGGAACATAACCTTTACCATGAATTAATTACCGCATCACCTTGCCATTACTATTCTCATTTACCTTGTCATTTGGCCTTAATTTTAGAACTCTTTATGACCTAGTTAGTTCTCATCTCCTTTTTGTGTTATCAAAATTACCATGACTTGGGGTTCCATTGTGACTATGTAGGTTGTGCTCGATTCATATTGAGGTTAGCTTAGTCCCTCTTTTCCAAATGATCTCACTATTTTTTGAGAAACCTGATCTAACACTTTCACCATTTTGTGAGTGGTATCTTGTCAATGTCATGAATTAAGATAACTCAAAATTCCAAAAACATTCAAAATTTTCAAAATCCAAAAACATTTATCCTATTTAAGCCTAGTCAGTCATCCTCGATCTACACTATTAGGGAAATTCCATTATTAAGATGCTTTCTATTTCCTTTACTTTTAAGATTTTTTGTGTTTGTTTTCTTAATTATTTTTTTGCTTACCTATTTGTTTTGTTTTCATACTATGCCTTGGCTCATTTTATATGTGTTCATTGGGTGATTCTTTACACATTATTATTGAGTCCATCCATATTCATATGTCAACATTGTCATCATGATTTTTATCATTAGTTCATTATTTATTGGATTAGGATTTATTCCATATGCCTTTTTGGTCTAAGTTCTCATGGTGTTCTATCATGAGGCATACCATCACGTGCTACAACAAAAATCATCTCAGGGATTCTTACAAGTAAAAGATCCATATAAGTTTCTCCTTGGTAGCCTTGGAAAAATATCCCACCTTCCTTGATCAAATAAAAACACTAAGCATTCTAATTATATCAATGTTAATAAGGATGAGCATATATGCATTGGTAGGTCCAATTGAATCATTCACATTGATCAACTTGTTATTCTTATAATCATCTCTTTCATCACTTTTCACATCCTCATGTGCCTAGTTGTTTGTGGATTCTTCAATCGTTAGACCATCACATCTACATTTGCACCCACTCATCTTTAATCTATGTAACATGTTATATCTTTGAGTTATGCTTGCCAATCTACCCTATTAGGGCATAATAAAAAAACATTGTTTATCCTAGTCATATTAATGGTTGTAAATTCCTATGGGCAAATCATTATTTTAACTCATCAACCCTAATTAGGGAATATATCTATGCCATTAATTATAACTACCTTTGGGTAGATCAGTGTCTTTACCTCTATTATTGATTATAACCACCTTTTGGCAAATTAGTACTTTTTAAATCAATGCATGCAAGCATTTTCTTGATTGGATTAATATCACCCATGGGTTAATTTCATTCTTATTCTATCTTTTATTTAAGGGACCATATATAAAATGTATGTGAAGGCCACTCCTTTGAAGGGGCATCATTATAGGCTTCCAAAACATTATCCAGAGCTTCTTTTTCAATCATTATCTTCTTTAGGCATATAATCATTTTTCATTCTTTGAGAAGAAATTACTGTGTCAATAACTTGCAACATATTATAAAATAGGGGAAAACTATTGACACCTAAAACTATCCACCAATGGCCTTCGATCAAACTTTAGATTAATTCATACCAACCATTGTGAATTAATAATATAAATCACTTAAAATCCCAAATTTTATTTTGAATCATTATTCAAACCTTAAAATAATGTTGAGGCATCCCTAATTGGGATATCCTACTATATATAATCATAACTACTAGACAAATTTGGCCTACATACCATAATGTGCCTAGCCTTTGATGAGAATTTGAGTAGAGTCCTAATTGTAGAATGATCCAATGTCACAAAGAAAGTATAGAAATTAGGATAATATACCTTATAAATTTCAATATTTTGAAACACTTTAAGTAATCTTAAATTGTGAATTTGGTGATCTTAGACAACTAACTATCATCAGATGTCATCCATAAATGAATAAATCAAGCTAGTTGTGAATTTAATATGTTTTCTTAAAAAGCCTCTCAAGTCAAAATTAATACATGGACATGAATTTATTCATTCCTTGAACATTATATTCAAAATTAACATCTTGATGAGTTTTCTATCTCAAGTTATAAAGCTTCAAAGTTGAATAAAAGAAATAGGATATTAATATGGATGTCAAATTCAAGCCTCATAAAATAGCAATTTGAATTCAAATGATAAAGATCAATGATAAGATTTAAATTATTCCAAATATAAAATGACAAGTGGAAATTTTTTATGTTAGTGGGACCCAAATATCTAATTATGCATATTTAATCATATTAAGTAGATCAACAACAAGCATTGAGACCCAAAGTCAACATGAACAAGCTCCTTCCAAGTGTCAAGCTATTAAGTACCTATCAAATGGATCAATAATATATGGTGATTGATAGGAAAGTAAGCCAAAGTAGATATAATAGTGCATATTTAATAATACCAAGTAGATTGATAGTGATCAAGAGTAAAAAATTCAATGGATCTCAAAGGCTAATGAGAAGCTACCAATTGTCATAATCACATTAAACTAGTAGAAGATCAATGGTACATGTTCATTAAAAAAAATAGAGATCAATGGTGTTATTAAGGTAAAAATTTTAAAGGATATTAAGGAAGATATATAGACTTACAAGTGTCATGAACATGTTAAGCTACAAGGTGAATTAATGGCTGACATGCATTCTATGCAAAGCAAATTGATGAGTGAGATTGAAAGTCAAAAGCTAAGGGGATTCAATATAGAGGTCAAACATATGGTTAAGGTCAAACAAGAGTAGGTTTTTAAAATACATATGCTACCATTAGAGTTTAAATGATCACTAATAAGTAATGAGATGTAGTCATATAGTTAGGATGAAGCTCTATCACCATTAAAGCTCAACATGAAGCTATAGTTTGAAGTTTTTGAACATACAGGGTCTATTCTCTAGATTTGCAATATGGTTTCTCAACTATGTTCACCATATATTGAAGAAGATCCATGCATATAAAAGGTTATTATATTATATAAATGCTCAGATGGAAAACAAGTCTTTTTAGGCCTAATAGGGATCAAAGATGAGCATCTAGAGATCCAATAAGATAAAGTAGTATATAGGTTTTCATCAATATGTTTGCTATATGAAAACCAAAAAGTAATTTTGTTTTCTTCTATCATGGAAATTTTATCATGTTTCAAATAAGGGGTAGACTATGTGATTATTATGGATAAGTGTCTCATCTTTTCATATGGTCACATTTTTGACAAATAAGTACCAATGGCTGCTCAAAGCACATATGGCATGATTCTATCAGTTCTAATATATGAGAAGTTTATCCTCATCAATAAATTAGGTAGAAAATGGAATAGAGTCCCATTGAGATGTAGTGGTTAGATAAGTACAATGTAGCATTAAATTATTTTACAAAGATTTTAAAAGTTAGTTCCTTCTTAATAAGAGAATGACTCAACAATTTCAAATTAATGCCAATCCATCACATCTCCCTCTCTCTCCTCCACTTTTTATATATATGTCCCATATTATTCCATATTTTAGCTCTATCTAAAATATTTTAGAAATGAAATCTGTGATATTTTTAAATAAAAGACTCTTATGCCTTTGGTGTACTCATGATATGCCAAGATTTTTACTATAACACCTATTTGATGCAATAAGGAATGAATTCCTTCATTTTGACAAGATAAATTGAAGTGTGTTATATGAATATATTTTTAATTATTAAGTGAATGTATGATTTCATTTCCTTTATCTAATTTTCCTTACCTTCACGAAGTGATTTATAGTACTCACAGGGCATTCTAAGTGTAATATATTGTTTCTTGATTAGTTTGAAAGTGGACAATTGCCCTCCCATTCTATGCTGATAGATAATAAATTCCTTTTTATTAAATAATTATGTGAGGAATGAACTTATTTATCTTTGAATGTGTCTTATTGTGTGTCTTTTTTAAAGTGTAAGTGCTCAAATTACTGCTGCATCACCTCATTTTACATGCTTTCATTGATTATTGTCAATCTCTCTTCCCTTTTCCAATCAAGTCTTAATTTTGGTCTAGTTTAGGTAATATATCTAGAATTAAGTTTTCCTTATCTAGATATGTGACCTAATATTAGGTGACCCAAGTCCAAGGGTCATTCCCATTTTGGACTAGTTTTGAGTAAGAGGACCTGAATAATCCCCTTGCTCAACTCGGGTACAATCTAGGATACCAATAGTTTTGGCATGCCTAGTGCGATCAAGTTTGCCTTCATATAGATAAAGTTTTGGATTGAAAATAAATAGTTTTAGGAGTATGAGACATTCACCATCATCAAAATTTGAATATTTTTCAAGTTTTATACTTTATAGCATCATCTAGAAAGTGTTTTCATGTCAAAGGTTATTACAAGGTCAAGAAGTAAAGGTATTCCTTTTGAATTTATTGAGATGCCTTCTATTTTTTATTAAAATGTAAGATTAAATAGGAAAATTCCTTATCCTAAAAATAAATATTCATATCCTATTCATCATGTTATTTTAGTCGAAGCTATTGCCCCATTACCCAAATGGTCATCAAGTATCAAGTGTTTGTTCCATTCAATAGCGGTAGTCTCCTAAATTTAGCCAAGTATGATGAAATTACTATGTCTACCCTTAAGAGTATCCATTTATTCTGAGAATAATGGGATAAAATTACTACTATTGATCATATCCGAGATGTTTCCAACCTTTGTTATGTTCATAATGTTATTCAGGATAATGTGGATATTAGACTACTAGTTGTTTCCTTCAAAGGAAAAAAACATTGAAATGGTATATAAATACTCCTTTAACCTCCATTTATACATGGAATGAGTTAGTTTCTTCCATATAAGATAATCTAAATACAAATTTGATAACCTATCCTTAGTTAAATAGCTTACTACCATTAAAATATACCCCCATGAGTTTATGTCTAATTTTAACCTTAGATTTCAAAAGACGTGGACTAAGATACCTAAATTGATTAGACCATCCATATATTATTCCTTATTATACTCTATAAAAGACCTTAATTTTGATATAAGTGTGATGATATAGTCCTTAAGTGGTAAGACCTTGCCAAATGCCTATGAGGTTGCAATAAGAGTAGAGAACAATTTGATACAAGATGGTAAAATTTATCCAAGGCCCCTAATTCCTATATTAATATAGTTTCAACCTATCCCACCCAATTAAGTTCCTCAAATCCCACTTCTATCCCCTATTCCATTCCCTAAATCACAAGTTATAGCCCCTTCTAATCAAGCTAGTGATATTAGAGAATTGAAAAGTACGTTGCAATATTTTGGGAATGAAATAGTTAAAATAAAGAGACAATAGTACCAAGGTAGGCCTTGTAATTAATATAATAATACCTCTTATTAATATTTTAGAGATCAAAGGCTTCATTATTAATGTTTTTGAGAGAATATACCACCTTACCAATCTCAAGGATCCATAACTCAAGCTAAACCATGTGCAACCCTTGACCATAATGTACCTTAAAATTTAATATTTATCACTCCCACACCTTACCAAAACAACTTGATGTAATATTCAAGTCGGAAAACTTTTAATCGAAATGATACTCAAAATCATGCGTTGGTATCATAAGATATTACTATGCCAAAAATTCTATAAGAAGAGTTTTTTCTTCAATAGGGTTAGTATCAAGAGATAAATTTGGTACCCCAAGGAGAGGATAAAAAATTTCAAGGGTATTATGATGCCATTAATGTGAATTTTAAAATGTATGACCATGTTGCAGTCAATCAAATTGGTGAGACTAGCAATATACATGATCAAGTTGTAGCTCTAAATAGAGTTAAAATACGATCCATTGAGGAAGCTAAAGATGTGATAAATTTTTATATTAATCCTAATATTATTCTCAATAGTATCAAGGATCAACATGTTACCCCTATAACACAAAAAAATTAGAATGCAGAGGTTGAGAAGGTCCCTCAAATACCTCTAATTAGAAAACAACCAGTGGTTCATAAGGTGAAGCCAAAGGTTAATGGAACCTCAATCAGCATAATAGATAAAATGAATAAATCCAATGTAATTATTAGCATGGGATTAATTTAATATTATAAGGAAAAAAGACATGCTCATACAAGAGCTTTTAGCCTTCAAATTATCTCAAGAACCAGTTGACAAACAAGGTGTTATCTTGGCTAATTAAGACCAACAAACCAATCAACAAGATCAATAGACACATAAAATGGTAAATGTGGATAAAAATAATGGAAAATAACATAAAAAACCTACTTTTTACCTCTTTTTGATATTTGGTGACTCTTTAGTTCATAATTGTATGGTAGATAGTGAAGCCACTAGCAATGTCATACCTAAGCAAATTGTAGATAATTTTTGTTTTTTTTATGAACTAAATAATAAAGGAGTATTGAAGCTATATGGGTCACCAATAAAGATATTATTAATTATAAAAGATATAAATTTGACACTACATGCTTATCGCGATGTTACCATTCAACAAGATGTGGTAGTGATAGACTTACCTTCCTATTTTTCTGCGTTGTCTATAAAAGGACTTTAACTCAAAGCTCAGAGGATAATTATCATTTGATTGGAAATATTTTATTTTTATGACCAATTATGGTACTAAGGTAACAATGCATTCTAAATCTATTGCAAATTTCCATTTATATCCATATATGCCAAGTATGGTGAACAGTAATTGTACTATCTTAGATAAGGTATTAGAAAATAGTGAAGTGGAAACTGAGTCACCTCTAGACAGAGTTATAGATCTATTAATTGATGAATGGGCATTTTATTTTCTTTAAAATGATCCTACAAGTTATTTTAAGAAGAAGAACTTGGTGTTTATTGCCTTCTTGAAAAATATATACCAATTTCAGCATTGATGAAGGATGATGAGTCTAGTGTTGGCCTATGGAAACTATATTTTGATAGATCAAGGGAAAAACATGCCATCATTGATTAAATGATGTTTATTTATTTATCCAATCAAAGGTGTTTATTTTCTCTCAATTTTTAGTTTGGTTGTTCAAATAATGTTGCTGAATATGAGCGAGTACTTCATGGTTTGCAATGGGCAAGAAAGATGATGGTCAATACCTTACAAGTATTTGTTAGTAATGAACTAGTAGTTCACTAAGTAATAGGTATTAATGTATTCAATAATAAATTACTTAGGTATTATCAGCATATATTATTGGACTTACTTGAATACTTTAAATATTTCAATATTTCTTCCATATCAAAAAATGAGAACAAAGATGTAGACAAGTTAGATACCATTGGGTTACAATTCAATATCCTAGTTGATATAAAGATTGAAAAGGTTTATTCACACATTAATTTGGTTATAATACCTTATACTCTAGATAACCATGAAAATTGGTAGGTGTTTGAATATGACAACTATTTTTTTTAGGTTATTGTAATAAGAGGCTTAATTTTCCTCAATGAACCAGGACAAGTTTTTGTAGCAGTATGGTGACCATTTGTCTATCTAAAAACAAATAAGTTTCCCAAAGGGTTGGTTACCATTGAGAACATATTCAATACATATGATGAGTTGAAAAAATATAAGTCTTCAATGTCAAATAAAGAGGAACATTATACAAATTTGGAGATTACAACTAGTAAGAACTTGAAGTTAGGTAAGGTTTGCACTCCTTTAGAGAAGGAAACTTTAATTAAGTTATATTAAAGTTTCATGGATGTATTTATAAGGAAATATAGTGAACTCAAATTATTTGATTCAAGTCTAGCTCAAAAGACTATTAAGTTAGAAAATTAAATAAATCTAGTAAGACAAAGATAAAGGCCTATCAATCCAAAGCTTGGGAATTTGATGAGAGTTTAGCTTCATAATATCATCGAGTCAGATATTATATATATAATCAAGCACTTAAATTATGTGGAAAACATTGTTCTATTATAGAAAAGGAATGGTGAAATTAGACTGTGTGTTGAATTTCATGATTGAAATAAGGATTCCCTTAAATACCACTATCCTTTACCATTTATGGACCAAATTTTATAGCTAGTTTTAGGTTTAGAAAGATTCTCCTTGATGGATGGATATGGTGGTTACAATTAGATTTTTGTCAAGGAAGAAGAAAAATTCAAAATAGCCTTCACCACAAAGTGGAGAACATTTGCGTTTAGAAATATTCCCTTTGGTTTATCTATTAATGGAGAAATTTTTTATAGATCCATGGATATGGAATTCTAGGGTCTCCTTAACAAGTTTATACTTGTTTATTTGGATAACATAATAGTGTGATTTGAGAATGTAGGAAAACACATGATTAACCTCAAGCAAGTGTTTGAAAGGTGTAGGTAATTTGGAGTGTCTCTTAATCCCAAAAAGTGTGTTGTATTTGTTCATGAAGGTAGCCTTATTGGACATTTGATTTCAAAACATGGTATAAGTATAGATCCTGATAGGATAGATTCAATTCTGGCACTTTCCTTACCTAAGCATAAGAAAGCTTTGCAAATCTTCTTAAGCAAAATCAATTTTATAATAAGGTACATTTCATATTTTGCCATTTTAACTAGGCCACTTATATACATGCTAAATAAGGGTCATAGTTTTACATGGTCTAAAGGAGTAATAATCTTTAAAGAGATCAATAAATGCATAGCTAATGACCTTACACTCCTAAAACCTAATTTCATAAAATATTTTATCATGTACACCTATGATAACATTGACTCTATTTCAGGTATTCGTATGTAATAGAATCATGAAGCCCTAAATTATTGAATATCCTTATTAAATCAAGGCTTAGAATAATATCAAAAAAAGCACTCTTTTGTTGAAAAGCATGTACTTTTAGTTATAATGTGTCTCAAGAAGTCTAGATACTTTTTGTCTAACAATCCGATACACCTAATGGTTGTACATCTAAGTGTCAAGGATTTTATCTTGAATAAAGATATAAATGACAAGAGAGATGGCTAGATAACCAAGGTAATGGAGTATCATGTGGAGATAAAGGTCATAAATTTAATTAGAGGTAATGGACTTTGTGAACACCTAGCCAAAGATTTACAAGATGCAAATGAGATTGTTTTGGTGTCAAATGATGAAGAAGCTACAACCGATCATACTTCACCTTCTATATGGTCCCAAGATTTGGTAAGATACCTAGAGGATGGTATTTATCCCTCCAACCTAAATCCTTCAAAAATAAGATATTTTAGATTGAAATTTATTCAATTTATTCTTATTGATGATGTTTTGTTCAAAAAAGATATCAATGGCATGTTGTTAAGATGCATTGAACAACATCAAAAAGAAAATTTGGTTAAAAAGTTTCATGATGGACATGGTGGAGTTCATTATTTATCAAGGACCATATCCAATAAGATCATGAGAGGTGGGTATTATTGGCCAAGCATATTTGGTGATTGTCATGCATGGGTCAAGAAATGCAGATAGTGTGTTGTGTTTATTGGAAAATTGAAACATGTAGCCTTACCTCTCCAACCAATTATAGTGAATAAACCATTTATCCAATGGGTATTGGACTTTATTAATCTCATTAAACCCCCTTTAAGCTCAAAACATAAATGGATATTGACTGTTATAGATTATTTTATTAGATGAATAGAAGCAGTGGTATTTAATGAAGTAAATGAGTCAAATGTTCTATATTTATATGAATGTTTGATTACTAGATTTAGAGTCCCTTCAACCATTATTTTTGAAAATGTTATGGCCTTTATGAGGTTTAGAATTAGCCAATGGGAAGTTCAACATAATGTCTTGCTCAACACTTCATCAAATTACTATCCACAAGGCAATGGCCTTGTTGAGTTCACTAATAAGAACCTACTAAATATCATCAAAATGACTATTGAGGATAATCAGAGGTTATGGCATCTTAATATGAATTCAGATCCATGGGATGATAGGATCACCTATAAAATATTAATGGCCAACTCTCCATACAAGCTAGTAAATGGTAAGGAAGTAATAATGCCTATTTATCTTGAATTCCCTTTTTTAGAACTAATGCATCAACTTTCATTGTTAGAGAATGATCCAATGAAAATTAGATATGTTAAGCTCATGGAGATGGAAGAGACAAGACACCAGTCTATGTTGGCCATAAAATCCCATCAAGCATAAGTGAAGAGATCTTTTGAAAGGATCTTCTTTAATAAATATCAAAGAAGGAGATTTAGTCATCAAGTGGGATGAGGATAGAGATAAGCTAGGAAGGCACACAAAGTTTGACTTTTTTTGGAGTGTTCCATACATAATCTCTAGATGCAAATCCCACAATACCTTCTAACTTGTAAAGATGGATGACAAGAATATTTTTATCCCAATCAATGGGATACATCTAAAATACTACTATTGAGGAAGCTAAGTTCCCTATACATATTTATTTAGTCTTTTTTTCCTCCAATTGTTTTTATGAAACATTAGTTGATTTCTATTTTTGTTTCAAATAAGCGTTTTGTTTACATATCTATTTTATTAGGATATTTTCCTTTTAAAGTTTATTTATTTCTTAGTTTGGTTTAATTATTTATATTTGTAATTAAAAAAGATTTTTTGTAGTAATAAGATCAGATTCATCATTTTGGTGAGTCTAATAATCATGTAAATGGTTTGAGTTCTTAAAGCATAATAGGCATTCTGCCCAACTAAGTCACCAAAGATGTTGGCCAAACTTGGCCTACATACCAAAATGTGCCTAGCCTTTGATGAGAAGCTAAGGAAGGTCTTGATTTAAGAGTGATCTAATGTCACAAGGAACATATGGACTTCAATATAATATCCATTATTATCTAAAATATTTTGAAACACTTTAATTAATCTTAAAGCGTGAATTAGGTTATCTTAGACAACTAGTCCATCATCAAATGCCATGAAAAAATGAATAGAGAAAGTTGGTTGTGTATTTAATACATTTTATTAAAAATCCTTTTAGGTCAAATGAAATGCATGGACATGAGTTATTCATGCCTTGAACAATCTCTACAAAATTCATATCTTGATAAGCTTTCTATCTAAAGTTATAAAGCTTCAAAGTTAAATAAATAGATGGGAACATTCATGTGGACATCAAGTTTAAGCCTCCTAAAATAGACATTGAAATTCAAATGATTAATATAAATGGTGTACATTAAATGGTACTAAATATCTAATGGTGAGTGGTGATATATAGTTTTAGTGGATCCTAAAGATATAATAGTGCATATTTAATCATATCAAGCAGATCAACAATGAGCTTTGAGTCAAAAGCTCAGTATGAATGAGCTCATACCAACTGTCAATATCTTAGGTACCTATAAGATGGATCAATATTACTAAAAAACTAATAGTCTAATTGGATGAAATATATATAATGGTTTATATGTAATTGTACTAATTAGATTGATGGTGAGAAAGATTTAAAAAGTCAATGGATCTCGAAGGCTAATGAGAAGTTACCAAGTGTCACAAGTGTGTTAAACTAATAGAAGATTAATGGTAAAAATTCATTCATATAGATTGAGATAAATATTTTGAGAAGGGTCAATAATTCAAAGGATTATAAAGAAGACTGAGAGACTACAAAGTGTCATGAGCATGTTAAGATGCCAAGTAAATCAATGAGTGAGATTGAAAGTCAAAATCTAAGGGGATTAAATATAGAGGTAAAACATATGTTCAAGGTTGAAATAAAGTAGGTGTTTCAAAGATCTATTTCACCATTAGAGTATAGATGATCACTGCTAAGAAATGAGATGTAATCATATAGTTAGGATGAAGCTACATCACCATTAAAGCTCAATATGAAGCTCTGGTTTAAAGTTTTAGAATATATAGGGTCTATTATCTATAGTTACAATATGGTTTTTAAACTATTTTTTCCATATATTGAATAACTCCATCCATAAAATATGTTCTTGGCTTTTATAAATGTTTAAAGGTAAAATAAGTCTTTCTAGGCCTAATAGGGATCAAAGACAAGCAGCTAGCAGTTGTAATAAGATCAAGCATTCTATAGGTTTCCATCAATATTAATGATATATGAAAACCAATAAATAAATTTGTGTTCATATATCATGGACCTATGATCATGTTTCAAAGTAGGGGTAGACTATGTGATTATTATAGAGAAGAGTCTCATCTTTTGATATGGTCACATTTTTGACAAACAAGTACCTATGGCCACCTAAACTATAAATGACATTGGTCTATCAATTCCAAGATATGATAAGTTTGTATTCATTATTAGATTAGGTATATAATGGAATGGAGTCTAAATAAGGAGTTTTGGTGGTTAGATAAGGACAACAAAGCATTAAATTCTTTTATAGAGCTTTTAAACATTGGTTCTTTGTTAATAAGATCATAACTCAACATCCTCAGATTAATGTTAGTCCATCATAGCTCCCTCTCTCTCCTCCCTTATTTTTTCAAATTTTGGCTCTTTATAAATTTTTAGAAAAGAAATCTCTAATATTTTTAGAGAAAAACCTCTTATTCCTTTGTCTTGTTTAGGCTATGCTAAGATTTGTACTGTAACACCTATTTGATGCAATAAAGACTAAATTATTTCATTTTTTCAAGTTGAATTGAAGTGTATTCTATGAATTTATGTGATGTGGTTAAGTTAATGTATGCCTTCCTACCTCTATCTAATTTTTCTCACCTTCATGAAGTTATTTTTAGTTATCATAGGTCATTCTAAGTGAAATATATAGTTTTTTATTACTTTGGAAGTGGAAAACTTCCATCCCATGCTAAGTTGATATATAATCAAGGCATTTTTAGTAAATACTTATGTGAAGACTAATATTTTTAGTCTTGAATGTGTCTATAGTGTCTTGTGCAAATTATAAGTGTTCAAATTATTGGTGCATCATCTTATTTGACATGCTTTCATAGATTGTTGTTAATTTCTCTCCCCTTTTCCAAGTAAATGTTAATTTAGGTCTATTTTAGGTGATATATCCATAAGTAATCCAATCTTATTTTTAGGTCTAACCCAAGATTAGGTTATCCATAGTCTAGGGTCATTACCTTGTCAGACTAGATTTGAGTAGGAGGACATAAATAATCCCTTTGCTCAGCTAAGGTGAAATCTAGGACACCAATAATAACCTCTCATGGATTTATCCCAAAGCATCTTGTCGCATCATTACATTTAATTTGGCCTATAGACATATTAAGTGGGGCACTTTCACACATAAAATCAAATATTGAAAATGTTAAAATCCTTATCAAAATTAATTAACAAGATAATCCAAATTAAATGCCTAGTTGAATTATCCATGTACAATTAATGAATTACTAAAAAATTGAATTAAAAAATATGAAATATTATATCTTTTCATGATTACCTTTGCAAGTTGTAAATCTCTTTAAAAATATCCTAAAATATCTATTTTAGGATACCCATGCCTATTCATTACAAATCATGAGTAATTGACACCTTTTAACTATAATAGGGTTATGTTAACTAACTTAGGCTAAGTTTGAACCCACTCCATGTTTAAACTAAAATTTAAATTACCTTGAGTTTGGGTTAGTTCCTAAGCCTATAAATACCAGCCATTACCTATTGAAAAAAGAGATTGGAAATTGTAGAGTTATAATGCAAGTTTTAAAGCATGATTTAAATAAATAGTGTTGCAATGCCAAAATATTGAGAAAAATCAGCATGAGCCACATCAAGACAACATAAGCCACAATGGTTCCAAGGAGAGAGGGAGACACACAAACTCTAATTTCAAATACTCTTTGAACACAAACTGAGTAAACCACATCATGAATCATTTGGAGCATTCAAATTAGGTAAGGGATTTGTCATTATTTGTATTTTAGTTGTTAATTTTCATATGGTTTTATTCATAAATTTCCCCCTATGATGTAGGCTTAGATATGTTAAAATGTTATTGTGTTCATTTTGATTTTTGTTTACTTAAAATAACACTTGATCTAACCTCCTCTCTTTGTCAAATTCCTATGATCACACTCTTATTATTTTTTTTTTCTTCTCTTGTTGTCCTATATATCTAACCCTTTTTGTGGTCGCATATCACTGAGGATAGGTTTAAGGATAACTACATATGACCTTGATTTTAAGAAGAGAATATGTAGTTTTTTAAAAGGGCATTGAGTCCTAAGTCATAGGCTAGGTTAGGGTTTTCTCATCATCATTCCTTCTATTATATTAAGAATCTTTTTCTAAAAACACCTATATATATATATATTTGGATCAATATGTTTTAATATTGTTAACCCTTATATTAAGACTAGTTTATATTGATGGTAGTTTCCTTGAGATTAATAAAATATTGAAAACTTCTTTTACATTATGCACTTATTAGTAGTAATGTTTGTGTATTACTATAGTAGGGACTTCTCCCTTGGTAAGTCTTAATGTGGTATCCCTACCAATTATATTTTTATCCTAGGTTAACTTTTAATTTTACATGTGTATGATGCCACTATAAGAATGCTAACTTGATTACTTACACTAAAGAAATCAAAGAAATATATTAAAATATACGATCTTATTAAGATATGATATTAGTATGATTTTATCTGCTTTCATAACAAGGATAATGATTTGAAATTAAATCAAATCTCTTGTGGCTTATAATTTTTAAACTTGTTATTAAACTTATTTGCTCTCACTTAAATATATTATATTCCACATTTATGTGAGTTCTTGTTTTGGGTCTAGAAAATTAAAATACAATTTGATATTTTTTTTGTGTCACAGCAATTAAATATTATATAATTTAATGTTTTACTCCTAATTTATGCATCTTTTTGTTTTATCCTCCTACCACTAACAAGGGAGAAAACCACCAAAAACATTCCCAAGAGGATGTTGTTCACTAGGATGGATTCCAAGCTTTTTTTTAAATTATAAAATGCATAGATGATGATTAAAAAAATATATGTAAAAAGTGTAAAAGGAAGTCTAGTGTATAAAGGGGAAATTCTAGCATGTGATCTCATGCATCAAGGCCACCATAAAAAACTATGCCTCAAACATTAAAAATTTAAAGGAGAACTTAAAGAGTAAAAAATAAAGGGACCCTTAGAAAGGACCTAATAAGAGAACAAGAGGTAAAAAGTGGAATCATGAAGAGTAAATTGAGTTAATGAAGGAAACACACTTTCAAAACCAAATCCAATAATGCCTTTATCAAGATTTTGCTAACTATAGGAGGCCTTTTCGATGATGTCTTATTGTAGTTTGGCCTTAATGGATTTTGTATATCTTATATTTTGCAGATAAATTATTTTTATTATTATCACAATATATCTTCATTGGTTTCTATAAAAAGACATGGGCCATTTAAAAATATATATTTTATGAATAATAAAAATAATTTGTGTGTCAATATTCTTGTTGTAATGTTGGATTATTGAAAATAATAAAAAAAAACTAAGTATTTTTAAATTTTTTAAAGAAAAATAAATTACCTTATTTTTACTTAGGATTTTAGGATGAAATTTTTAGACATGATATCACGTGTGTTTATGTGAGTGCATGATTGTACATGTGCACGTGAGTGGGAAAACACATGTGAGAATGTGTGTGCATGTGTGTTCAAATGCATGATTATGTTTGTACATTTAGGTTTGCATATAAATGTGCACATAGTTAGGTGTACATGAGTATGGATATGTGTGCATGAGGTTGATAATGTCAAGATGAATATATATTCATGTGTGGGAATGACGGAGTTTAAGCATGTTGGTGTAAGTGTTCATGGTATTATGTGCATGCAAGCAGGCATGTATGTGTACAAGAAGGCATGTATATGTGTAAGTGGTAATTTTTTGGATCGGCATGGGTGTGTATGTATAAGTGGGATTGTGTAATTATATGTTCATGTGTTTATAAATTCTTGTCTGTGTATGGTGTTCATGAAAATGTGCATGCATGTATTTAACCTAGTGTACATATATGTGTGCAATGTTTACATGCATGGATTTAAATGTGCATGTGGGATTGTGAGATTGCATGTGGAGAATAAAAATGGATGAATTTTTTTATATGTTAGTGAGCATGGAAATTTATATGTGTGTACATAGTGAATATTATGTGGAGTGCATGCATGCATGTATGTAGGTAAGTGTTCATGTAGATGTGCATATTTTTATGTGTGCCTTTTTCGTGTGTGTGTGTGTGTGTGCATGCACATGCGTGCATGAATGTGTGTGTGTGCATGCGTGCGTGCATACGTGTGTGTGTGTGTGTGTGTGTGTGTGTGTGTGTGTGTGTGTGTGTGTGTGTGTGTGTGTGTGTGTGTGTGTGTGTGTGTGTGTGTGTGTGTGTGTGTGTGTGTGTGTGTGTACACACACATGAATATGGTGTGTGTAAGTATGTGTGTGTATGTATGCATGTGTATGGTGTGTGTAAGTATGTGTGTGTGATTATACTTGAATGATTTTCTTTTACACAAACATTTATGTGCATGTTTTTATGTGCGTGTGGATACATACATGCATGTACATGAATATATTTAAGTGTGTGTACATAGAAGTGTGTAGACATTGGAGTGTGGATAAACTTGTGTGGTTGCATATATTTTTTGGGTGTGTGAGTTTGTGTTCATACATTAACACATGTGTGCATATTCATGTATTTATTTGAGTGTTCGCATGCATGTGTATGTGAATAATTGTGTGCATGTGAATATGAATGTGCACATGTGTTCATGTGAATATGAATGTGTACATATGTGAATGTGTGACCATTTTCACAAATGCATGTGTGTGTAGTTACTAACATGCATGCTTGTGTGAGTGTATACATATGTGTGTGCATGTACTATGTGTATCCATTCATGCATTTATGCATGTTCATATATTAGGATGTGAATTCTCCATTTGTGTTGATGATGTGGTAGAAAAGTTTCATGCTAATGAGGTGGTAGACACTATTCATGGTGATGAAGTGGTAGTTACTATTCATTTTGGTGAGGTGGTAATTATGATTCATGTTGAGGTGGCATGTGTGGTGCATTACTCCACTAAGGCACATGAAGGAAGTGAATTTTTATAAATTGTATGATATAATTTATTGACCTTTTCACATGTATATAAACACTACATTATTGATTACTATGCATCCATTAGAATGTCATATTTTTGGACCTTCATTAATAGTGTCTCTTGCCTTTCTTATCTCTTTGTATTTATATATAATCATGATTCTCCCTTTGTAATTGCATGATTCAAGGTTTAAGCATAAATTATTCATAATCTTGGCTTTGTATATGCTTTGTAATTGTAATCATTAGAAGGAGTTACATTCTAACAAGATGTTTTGTTGAAGTTAATAGAATTCTAAAAGTTACCATTGCCTTATGGTTTTTTTTCCTTTCACATTGAAATGTTTGCATGTAATCTATTATGTAATGTTTTATTATTTTTTCATTTTTATTTGGTTTAATTTATTCCACATTATTTACTTGTATAGTTTAGATATTTTTCCTAACATAAAGTATCATAGATAGGCTATTTGAAAACCTCTATGTCTTTGAGTGTTTTCTATTGCAAGGGAACATTTTGTAAGTGGGATCCACTAAAATGATAGGAGGAGTAACCATGTTTGAGATTAAAAAAAAATTATGGAAATAATTTATCACTATGGAAGTTGAAGGCAAATGATATCTTTGTTTAGAATGGACAAGATATAGCCTTGAAAGGTCTTGAGATCAAACCCAATAGCATGATAGGTGAAGAGTGGATTGAGATGGATAGGAAGGAAATATATAAAATATGGATTTATTTTTAAAATTCTACTCTCTTCAATGTTTCTGAAGAGAAGACCATATAAGAGTTATGGGAGAATCCTAACAAGCTTTACCATATAAAATTAACAACCAAAAAAGTTTTCTAAGGAATCAATTTTATATATTGAGGATGAAGTAGGGTTCATCTATAGTATATCACCTGAATGAGTTCAACATTATCATCATCAAGATGGTATCCATTAGTTTGAAAGTGGAGGATGATGATAAATAAATCACCTTATTATGTTCCCTCCCTAATTCTTGGGATCAGTTGGTGATTACAATCATAAATTCATCATCTATAGCTTTGAAGTTTTGTGATGTGTAGAAAATTTACTTGGAGAGGAGATGAGGATAAATTATTATGTGGAATCCTCTATTAATGAAGAATTATATATGAGAGGTCATTCTAATGAGAATATTAAAAAAAAAGATCACCATCTAGATAAAATTCAAGAGGATCCAAGTATAAAATGAAGTGTTGGCATTATGGAAATCTAGACACTCTAGGAAGGATTTATAAAATCTAAAGAAATTAATAAAGGATGGAAATTAGAATTCACCTTTAGCTAAGGCCAACATAGTATATTTAGAGGAAACAATAGTTAATCAATACTTTTACCTCAGTAATAACCAATCACTTTCCAATACCTAGGTATTAGACTTAGGTGCCTATTTTCACATGTCTCCACATAGGGATTGGTTTGTTGGATATCAACCATGTAGTGAAAGGTATGTTTATTTGGGTGATGATCATATTTTAGATATTAGGAGAAGAGAAAATATGAGGATTAAGTGAGTTGATGTCAAGATAAGAGTTTTGAAGGATATATGTCATGTCCCTGATTTGAGGAAGAATATTATTTCCATGAAGATGATGGATGAGATAGGTATTCTTGTACATTTGGTAAAGGTCAATGTATAATTTTCAATGGATTCCTAGTTGTAGTAAAAGGAGATTCATATGGTTTCCTATATCATCTTTATGAATATTTAGTGATGAGTACTACAATATTAATAACTTAAGAGAATGCTAAGGATGTTGTGATGTTATGGAATTAATTCCTTGGACACATGAGTGAGAAAGGATTAAATATTTTTCATGACCAAGGTATGTTTTCTGGGATGAATTCTTGCAGTTCATACTTCTATGAACACTATACATTTTATAAACATAAGAGAGTTAAGTTTACTACAAGTGGAGGTAAAAGATATGATTTATTACAACTTATCCATTCGTATATTTTTGTACATGTCCCTAACTAATATATAAATGGTAGAACATATTTTATAACATTTATAGAAGATTATTTTAGAAGAGTGTGGTTGTATTTTTTTAAGAAGAAATCAGAAGATTTGGAAAATTTTAAAGAATTTAAAGCACGATCAGAGAAAATTTTGGGAAAATCCATTGTATGTCTCAGGTCAAATAATGGAGAATAATATTTCTCCAAGAAGTTTGATAAATTTTGTACATAGGAAGGTATCAAAAATCAAAATATTATCCCTTATACTCCACAGTAGAATAGTGTAACTAAGAAAATGAATAACACTATCATGGAGCATGCAAAAAGTAAGTTAAGTGCATCTAATCTAGATAATAGCTTTTGGGTAAAGGTTTTTAATACTATTATTTATCTATTAATAGGTCACCTATAGTTATGTTGGATAGAATAACTCCAAAGGAATTTTGGTATGGTAAATGAGGTGACTATTTTGATTTATGGATATTTGGATGTCAAGCATTTGCCTATGTGCCTAAGGAAAAAAGGTCCAAGCTTTATTTGAAATCAAGGAAAGATGTGTTTTTAGGCTATAGAGATATAGTTAAAAGATACATATTGTGGGATCCTACTGACCACAAGATAATTGTTTGCTGAGATGTTGTGTTCAAGGAAAAATCTATGTAAAAGAATAAGGTACAATAGACACTTGAAAATATACCTATTAAGGTATTCAAGGAAGAAGATGAAAAGAAGAATGTTGAAGCTTCTAAACAACATGTAGAGCACCAAATATAGTATGCAAAAATAAGAATATCCACATGTACCAAGAATGTTCTAGAGAGGTATACTCTTTTTTTAGTCTTTTTTTTCTTTGTTAACTAATGATGGTGAACCTAGTTCATTTAAAGAAGATAGAGAATATGAGAATGTAAAAAATTGGAGGAAATCCATGGAAGATAAAATGAGAGATCTTAATAAGAATGAAACATGGGAGATTGTATCTCTCTCACCTGAAATAAAGAAGTTGGTAATAAGTGTGTATAAATTTAAAAAGGAATAATGATGGGCTATTGGAGTCATATAGGGCTTGTTTGGTTGTAAAAGGCTATGCATAGAAGTCAAATAATACATTAAATGAAATATTATCTCCTATTATGAATTTAAATACTATCATAGTATTACTTGCACTTGTATTAGATCAAAATATAGAATTAGATCAGCTTGATATGAAAATAACATTCCTACATGGTGATCTCGAGGAGAAGGTTTATATGGATCAACCTAAGGGTTATGAGGAAAGAGGTAAAGGGAAGTTGGTTTCAATGTTAAATAAATATTTTTACAATTTGAAAGAGGATTCAAGGATGTGGTACAAAAAATTTGATGCCTTTATAAAGAGCCAAGTTTTTAGGAAAAGTGAAGCTGATCATTATGCATACCATAATAGGTTGAATGATGGAAGATTTATTACCTTATTACTTTATGTTAGTGACATTTTGGTTGTAGGTCCCAACATCAATAAAATAAATAATTTGAGGGCTCAATTGGATATGACATTTGATATAAAGGATTTATGAGTAAAATACCAAATTTTAGGGATCGAGATACATAGGGATAAGAAAAGAAAGATGATTTGGTTGTCTTATAAGACACATGTTAAGAATATTCTAAAATGGTTCAATATGTATAATGAAAAACTAGTTGGTACCCCACTTCCTACATATTTTAAGTAACAGTCAAAGAAGTTTCTTATAATAGAGAAGGAAAAGACAACTATGTCTCATGTACTATATTCATCAATAATGGGAATCCTTATGTACACCATGGTGTGCACTAGATTAGATATTTTTCAAGCACTAGGAGTTATTATCTGATTCATGTTGAAACCTAAAAAGGAGCATTGGTCTATGATGAGTTATATATTTATATATTTTAGAGGAAATTTATATGTTACAATATGCTATGGAGGAACAACTTTACAAATAAGAGGTTATGCATATTTGAATTTGGGTGGTGATAGATTCAGATGAAATTCCACTACAAGATATACTTTTATTTTTGATTGTTGAGATATGAGTTGGGATTATATGTTACAACTAATGGTGGAACTATTAACCACTAAAGTAGATATGTGGATGAAATTTAAGGTTTCAAAGAGGCAATATGGTTAGAGTTACTATTGAGTGACTTCATGGAAATGCAAGGTTTGATTACTTTGCATTGTGACAGTCAGATTAAAATTCACTTGGTGAAGAATGTAACATTTAATAATCACACAAAACACATTGGCATCAAGTATTAGTTCATTAGGACTGTGTTTTATTATGCCAAATCATTTTGCATAAAACTAAAACCCAAAAAAATACTATAAACATGTTGACAAATTTGACAAAGGTAGAGAAGTTTGAGTGGTGTAAAACTTCTCTATGCTTGTTAAAATTATGATGGACTCATCACATAATCAAGGTAACTAGATGGTAAAATAATTAAGTGTATTAAATCATAAATTATTACTTCAAGTTGGATAATGTTAGGATATGAAGTTATTATTCATGGTCATGAAGTGGTAGACATTATTCATGTTGATGAGGTGGTAGACACTATTCATGATGATGAGGAGGAAGTTACTATTCATTTTTGTGTGTTGGAATTTTTTATTCTTGCTAAGGTAGCATGTGGGGAAAATTAATCCACTAAGGCACATGGGTGCCTTTAGTGATTGATATGAATGGGTGTGGGGAACTTTTTTGTGGCTCTCCCTACACATGAGTGGTGTATAAAGTCATAAAGGTGATCGATCACTTTTTGACTTTTGTGCACAAGTGGAAGATATTGACTACTATTCCTGATTGCTCACACATGTGGTGTGTGGTGCCATATCTTGAAGGCACAAGGAAGTGGTAACTTTGTCTAAATTATATGCTCTATTTTTTTGACCTTTGCATACATAGATAAGCACTATACTATTGAATCCTAGTATCCATAAGTATGGTACATTTTTGGCCTTCATGAACATTCTCTCTCACCTCTCTTCTCTCTTTGTATTTTCATATAAGCATGTTTTTCCATTTTTAATTACATGCTTAGAGGTTTAATATTAAATGATTTTTAATATTGGCTTTGTATATTCTTTTTAATTTTAGGCATTAGAAGGAGTTACATTATAAGAGGAGGTTTTACTAAATTTAATAGAAGCATGGAAGTTATAATTAACCTATGTTTGTTTTCATTTCACATTTCAAGGTTTTCATTAAATCTCTTGTGTAATTTTTTATTTTTTATTCTTTATTTTTAGACTTTTATTCCTTAATATTTTTTTTCCACGTTTTGGTTATTTTTCCTAACATCATATGTGCATGTGAGTGTATCATTTTTTGCATGTTTGTGCAAGTCAGAGTGTGTGATCACATTTGTGTGTATCCATAAATGTGTGTATGTATGTGCATATGTGTTTGTATGCATGTGTGTGTGAGTGTCCATGCATGGGTTGGTGTGTGTGTGAGAGAGAGAAAGAGAGAATATGCATATGCATGTTTTTTGGTGCTTGATTTCATGTATGCATGTTTATTTTGTGTGTATGAATGTGTATATAAACATGTATTTCCATGTACATATGCACATATGTGTGTTAATGTGTTTCTAATCATGTGTGTGTTCACATGTGTGTTTGTGCATGTGTGTGTGTGTATGCATATTTTAATGCAAGTTTTATTTCTTGTGCATGCATGTGTGTGTGTACATGTGCATGCAAACATGTGTATGTGTGCATGCAAATGTGTGATCTTGTAAATACGTACACATACAAGTGTGAGGGCATATGTTTTTGCATGCTTGTGTATGTGTGCATACACATGTGTTTGTCTGTAGATGTATGTATGAATATAAATGTGTTTGTGTATGATTTCATATGTATAAATTTACATGTGTGAATATATTTTATTAGGTATATATGCATGTTTGTATACATGGGCATACATGCATGAGTGTGAATGTACATGAAAGTATGTGTGTGTGTGTGTGCATGCACATTATTTTGTACATGTATATGCATGTTTACATTCAAGAAAATTTTTACACATGCATCTTGGTATGATTATAGGTACATGTACATGTGAATTCATGCATGCATACATGTGTGTATGTGCATTCATGGGTATGTATGAGTACCTATGTGTGTATGAGTGTGTGGGTGTGTACGCATATGCATACATGTTTTTGGGTAGGCACATGGGCGTACTTAAATGTATTCATACATTTGCATGTTTGTATGGTTTTATTTGAATGTGTGTAAATATGTGCATGTGCACATGTGCATTTATGTGTGCATTTAGGGATGTGTGTGTTTGTGTTCATGCATGTGGGAGTGCATGAATGTATACATATAGGAGTGTGTGCATATGCACATTTTTGTGTTTTCATGTGTGCATACCTAAGTACGTAGACATGTGTTCATCAATTTATATGCTTATTTACATCATCATTGATAGGTGATTGTGCAAATATTTTCATATAAATTCATGTATAAATTTAACTATGTTCATGTTAATACATGTTTTTTCATGCACGTGCATGAGTGTGTGTGTGTCTAGGATGTGCATGTTCTTATATGGAGATGTGTATATAGGAAAGAATTCATGCAATTGTAGATAAATGAGCATGAATTCATGTGTGTTTATATATTAGAAAAAAAAATGACTAATATGGGGGGGTTAAATCAGTCTTAAAAAAAAAAAAATCAATTCCACTTAAGCATTCATGAACATTCATTCAAACACGTGGATATAAGCAATCAACTATACAAGCATGAAACATAAAAACATAATATAACACAAATCATTCATGGGAAACCTTAAAGTGGATGAAATTACACTAATATATACAAATTTAATACATAAATATAATACAAAAATCAATTTTAGTGAAGAACCAACTTCACATGGTGCACCAACCCTAACTAGTTAAGTACCAACTCATCTAGGGTATAACAAGCACCCACTTACAAGGAGGAACCAACCCCTAAATGACTTAACAACAAATCAACCACATAAAACACTTTATCACATTTATAATACTTTTTTTCTCATACAATATATTATTATCTCCTTCCTCGACACTTCACACACTTCTATCCCTCTCAAACTAGCCTCTAGCCTTCTTCATTCAACTAGCTCTCTTCTTGACTTGATTAAGTTATATGAACATGATCCTCATATGTAGAAACTATTTAAAATATTCATAAATAATAATATATGACATTATTATGGTCTATAATACTCTGTTCTTCTCACCAATTTGTTATCTTATTTTCTTACACACTTCTAACTTCAATAGGGGTAAAATTGGCTAGTATTTATACGAGTCACTTATTCATATCTTTATTAATAGGACAAACACCATTAACCTATTAGTTTGGCCATGAAATTTATATTATTAAATTTCATATTTATTTATATAATTTTGTTTGAGTCCCTTTAGGTCCTACCTATGCCAATTAGGCCTTATATCACCTTGAGGTCTCATAGAGACCTAATCCCATTAGTTCTATTACAAGACACATTACACTTTGTCTTCCATTGAAAACTTAAAAAATCCACATATGGAGTTAAAATATCATAAAAAACTAAAATATATCCTTTATAATATCATATATTCTTCATAACACTTTATATCTCAACCCACTACTTGGAGCACACCATTAGTATTGTTCATATTAGGCCTATGCATACCCAAAAAAATTATCTTAAATAACTAAAGCATAAACACAAATTTTCAAATAAAACATGGAAAAATATTATATAGAAACAATACAAATGGCTTGATGTTCAAGACCATATTATTTAAACTTCCCAACATAGGGTAAAAGTACTTAAACTCTTCTCTGTAAGTAGCCCACTTAGAACTGCCAACTAGCCTCAAAACACATTAATGGAAACTTGATATTAAAAAACTTAAAGAATAATTTATATAAAATATGACACATTAAATATTTTATTTTACATATATATATATATCCATCTCAAGTATAAATATCATAATGTCTAATGCCAAATATTGGTCTTACAAACCAACATTTTATCTCCAGTACACAGTCAAACTTGAACCAGTTAACCCCTTTTATCCTAAATATTTAAATCAATTTAATTAAATATAAAACCTTATAATAATAATTTATAGGATAGGAGTATCTTTGATAAAACATCTTAGGTTGGTCCACTGGATGGCGAGCGATAGAACAGAGGATGCAGGCCCAGGTGAGGGTTCAGATGAAGGGCATCAAGCACATGAGGATTGGCCCCAGGGGAAAGAGTCTTTTTATTCAAGCGAGCGCTCCAAGAATAACAAAGTGATGGTTGCTTCTTGAGAAGCCAAGATCGGCCAGTGTTGGTCATTTCTCCAGAGGATGTCGAGGAGGATGTAGAGTATTTATCTACTCATGCCTTGATTTGTAAGTTCTTTGGCATTCGAATCTCCTTGTCGGCCTTGGAAGCCTAGATTCATCGCACCTGGTAGGTGGAGGGGGATCTTGATATTATGTTGACAGGAAATAGTTATTTTATGGTGAATTCACCTCTGTTTCTGATAGGAATCAGATTTTTGAGGGAGGGCCCTACTTTTTTGACTGTATCAGCATTTTTCTCAAACCCTGACATGTTGGTTTCAATTATGTGGAAGTTCTCCCAGCCCACGTACCTATGTGGGTCCATCTCCCAAGACTCCCTCTAGAATTCTAGTGAGAGGATATTTTGCATTAGATAACAACCATGCTGGGAAAGCCAATAGCTATAGTGCATCAATCCTTGGACAAAAAATTGATCTCCTATGCTCGTATATGTGTTGAAATGGATTTAAACAACCCCATACCAGACTCTATGGAAATCTACTTGGGAGCTTCATCTTAGGTCCAACAAATCGATTATGAAGCTATCCCTTTCTGTTATAGAATATATCATGTGTATGGCCATTTATATCGCCAATGCCCTCAGGTAGCGAGAGATAATGGGATAGATACCAATGGAGGCAAAGGGGCAGCCCAGTCGGTCCAAGTGGAAACTAAAATTAGCCAGTCTGACAGCACAACAAAGGGTAAATCCCACTCAAATGTGGTAACTATGACCCATGGATCTTCTGATCATAACGGCCTTGACAAGGAGGGTTTCACGAAAGTCAGATGCCATGTGAAGGGACATGGGCAGAAGTGCACAAATTCAGACCATATTATGCAGTGGAGTTTTAATCATTTTGAAATGCTAAACAACATGGCTATTGAAATGGTATTCTACAAGAAAAGATAGGAGGCCCTTTAGATGATGAAGGGAAGTGCTCTCTCATCAATGAATCTCAAGATATGGTGATTCAACCAATTTAAGACATCTCCCCAACCCAGGAAGAGGGGACTCTGGCAGTAATCCCAGCTCAATAAGATAAGGACAGCAATTGGGTAGACTTGGTTAAAAATGCAGAGGTCTCCAGGAAAGAGAAGGGATTGTCATCTGAACTAGGCCTAATGTAAAGACCTATCAAGAAATTTTCCTTCACCACACCATCCAAAGTGGGACGTAAGAAGGACCAGGATAGAATTAAACTCACAGGGGATCTACTGGCAGAATTAGGGGTGGTAAAGACCCTGGATGAACACTTCACCCACACCATCCAATGATTGTGCTATCATGGAATGTAAGAGGATTGCATAGTACCCCCAGACAAAAAGCTATGCGGAAGTTGGTTGTGGAGCACTCTCCTGATATCCTCTATATTTAGAAGACCAAGCTTTTTGTTGATGCCATGTTTAGCTATATGCAAAAATTTTGGCCTTTTGGGAAATGCCAGTTTATGGGAGCTTTAAGAAGTGCTGGGGGAGTAGAAATTTGTTGGGATACTTAGAAGGTCCCACCACTCCATTGGATAGCTAGTCTCTTAGCTCTCTTCATGATTGCTTCCTCTTTGGAAACTGGGGAGCTAATTTTGGTCACCACTATTTATGCTCCTGTGGACATCTCTGGGTAGCTCAAGTTATGGGCACACTTATGGCATGTATGGAGTTTTCATCCTTACCTGCCTTAGATCATGGGAGGAGATTATAATGCTATTCTTTGTCTAGAGGAAAAAAGAGGTGGACTAGCACGTTTAGACCCTATATCTGAACTTTTGAGACACAATACGGATCTATTGTGCCTTTCATATGTTAAACCCCTTAATGGGATCTTCACCTAGAACAACAGAAGATCAGGTAAGGCTGTCATCTCTGAGTGCTTAGATAGATTTTTTGTTTCCTATTTTTAGCTCTATAGGGCATTTTCTATTGCATCCTAAATTTTGGATTGGAAAGGATCTGACCATTGGCCCATTAAACTTACTACCAGTCATATTACTAGACCCAAGAAACCTCCCTTTAAGTTTTAGGCTAATGTGGCTTTGGGACTCATCTCTCCATGGCCTAATGACCCATTGGTGGAGGCAGGGAGGGCCTGAGTATGGCATGGCTATGTTCTCCTTTGCTAAGAAGCTACAATATGTAAAAAGAAAGCTACAAGATTGGAATAGAAATAGTTTTGGCAATCTCCATTTTATAAAAACAAAGCACAAGATTGGCTGGATGTTGTTACCAGGCAGATTCATGACTTTGGTTTGTTAGAGGATTTACATAGTGCAAAATTTCTAGCTTCAAATGCTCTAGCAGAGTGGGAACTTCGAGAAGAAATCTATTGGAAGTAGAAGGCCCAAATTGACTGGCTTTAGGAAGGCGACAAGAACATATCCTTCTTTCACAAGTTAGTTTAGGCATGGCGCAACAGGAGCTATATTTCTTCTCTTGAAATCTCAGATAGAACTTGCTTATCATCCTCCCCTACCATATCTAAAGAAGTAGTTCAATTTTATTCTGAGCTATTATCTAGTATCCCACCTCCTACTGAAGGGGAAGAGAATGTTGTCCTATATTGCATTCCTCTTGTTGTCACACTTGAAATGAATGATTCACTTATGAGGCTGATTTATAAGTTGGAAGTGGAGAAGGTTGTTTTCAGCATGCATAGAGGTAAAGCACCTAGGCTGGATGGTTTTCTAGATAAATTTTTTTAGGAATTCTAGGACATTATTAGTCAGGATCTATTGGAAGTGGTCTAGGAGTCTTATTTTAGCAAATAAATGCTCAGAGCCCTTAATACAACCTTCTTGGTGTTGATCCCGAAGAAGGAACAAGCTAATTAGCTGGATCAGTTTAGGCCTATTACACTTTGCAATATGGTTTATAAAATAATCACTAAACTCATAGCAGAGTGGCTAAAAGTTTGGCTCCCCATGATCATCTCTAAGGAACATGGAGGCTTTGTTGCTGGGAAATAAATTATGGATGGGGTGGTGACCATGTCTGAAGCAATACACTCCATGAGTATGTCTTAGGAGTGCGCCATGTTTATCAACCTCAATTTGGCTAGGCTTATGACAGGGCCGATTGGAGGTTTCTACCAAAAATCCTTTAGGCTTTCAGTTTTAATCAAGATTGTATATGTTGGGTGCTAAGTTGTGTCACTACACCTTCCTATTCAGTCATCATTAACGAGGAGCCATCTAGGCTTTTGGTGCCTCTAGAGGACTTCACCAAGGTGACCCGCTCTCACCATACCTATTTATTATTCTGGCTGAGGGGCTTGGCTAACTTATCAAATCTTGGGCTGCTTAGGATATGATTCATGGTTGGTAGTGGGGAAATGAGCTAGCCAAGTTGACTCATCTCCAATTTGTTGATGACACTATCCTGACAGGGAGAGCTCGAATCAGAGAAGCACAAGCTTTTTGTGGGACTTTGGATACCTACTTAGCAGTGTCAGGGCAGAAAATCAATGAGCACAAATCCTCCATTTTCTTCTTCAACACTCTAGAGTCTATTCAGAGGAGGATTTCCACTACCCTTAGATTTTAGACTCACTTTCTCTCGGTGATTTATTTGGGAATCCCCATAGTGGTAGGCAGACAGCCCAAGCTTTTTTGGTAGAATGTTCTGGATAAATTAAGGCAAAGAATTAACCACTAGACCCACCGATGGCTTTCTATGGCTTGGACAGTGACACTATTGCAATTCATGATCCAAGCATTGCCATTTACCGTAGTATGGTCCAGGCTACTCTGATGAACTTTCCCAAAGAATTGGATGCCCTTTCCCAACAATTTCTTTGGAGTGGAAATTTATAGAATTCTAAATAGATTCTCATTAACTAGAATATTGTGTGCCAGCCAAAGAGTGAAGGAGGTCTTGGGCTACGATCAGCTATCCTATCTAGTCAAGCCCTTACCACCAAATTGTATTAGTGGTGGTGCTCTAACCAATCCCAACTCTTGGCCTGTATCTTGTCTTCAAAGTATTTCCCAGAAGTCACTCTTTTTGATATCCCCAGGCTTCCTATTGAGGGAAGAGGGTCTATGGTGTGGAACACCCTCAAGCTTGGGGCTCACTTGGTGCAATGCAACCTTTTCTAGATTTGCAATAGTGGTATGGATGTGCTTTTTTGGGAAGATTCCTGGGATGGAGCTCCTCCCCTCTTATCCTCTCATCCTCATTTGCAGCCCCTTTGTGACTCCTTCCTAGATGTTGGATGGAACACAGTGGAGCATTATAAAGAAGGATTCAATCTGGGCACGACTATTACTTATCGATGGAAGAACTCTTTTGACTAGCCTCCAAGAGGGTCTATTGAAAATCAGCAAGAGTTATCATAGATTCTCACTGCTAGGGGATGCAACTCTTTGAGAGGGAGAGATGTTCTGGCATGGGGAGGTGAGTCAAATGGCCTGTACACTGTGTCTTCTAGCTACCATGAGCTGACAAAGCAATGTTTTGGTGAAGTTGAATTCTTATGGGGGAATAAAATTTGGAATTGTTTTTCATGGCTGAAATGTAATTTCTTCCTATGGGCTCTCACTCACAACCATTTTCTGACATGGGATAACCTTTACAGAAGAGGATTTCAGAGACCATCTATTTGTATGTTTTACTGCAGTAGTGAAGAGACTGGGTCTCACCTTTTTTTCCAATGCTCTTCTACCAAATGAATATGGCATCTTTGGTGGGAGGCATGGGGTTGTCCTTGCTAGCATGTAGCTTCTTTGACAAAATTCTAATAGAGCCTAGGTTGTCCTCCAGCCAAGGCGTCCATTCTACATACTGCGTGGGCAATCAGCCCCTCCTTTATCCTCTAGAACCTCTCGCTAGAGAGGAATAGAATAATTTTCTAGGGCTGTTATTTGAATTTTAGGACTCTATGGGTGAAAATACTTAGCGCTCTCCAAGAAACTCATCAGGTGAAGTGCAACCCTGCTGCTAACTTAGACCCTACAGAAGCTAAGATTCTATCACGCTTCTCCCTTAGTATTCTATCAACATCCTCCCTAGCTTCTCACACATGCCCTATGGAGAGGACCAGGCAGCAGATGTAGTCGATCAATAGAGTGGGACACTAGTCACCTCCTATGGAAGGAGTAATAAAGATCAATATCGATGGTTCCTCAAAAGGAAATCCAGGTGCTGCTGGGATAGGCGGCATTGGAAGGGAGATTTCTGGGGAGATTTGTTCCCTATTTTCTATTTACAAGGGCCACCATACCAACAATCTAATGGAGGCCATGGCTATTCTAGAGGTGGTGCAAATTTGTTGTAAATAGGGTTGGCATAATATCATCTATGAATCAGATTCGTAGGTGGTAGTTAACTTTCTGAGTAATCATATTTTTGACAAAGTGGATTGGCGACTGGCTGTAGTTGTCCAGCAGATCCTTCAAATTAGTACTTCTTTGGAGTAAATTTTCTTTAAGCACATTCCCTGAGAGTGGAATGCTATTGTGGACTATCTGGCTAAATGGGCCTTAGAGTATGGGCCAAACTATTGTATCCAAGAGCAAAAGATGTTTCCCTTGAGTTTATCCCTTAACTTGGCTCAACTTCTTGAGTAGGATAAGGCTTTGTAATTTTCCCATTTTCATTATTCTTCAATAAATTTTTACCCCTTTTAGTTAAAAAATAACAATTTATAGGACATAAATATCTGGAAAAAAATAATATTCATTGGATACTTCAGGTTAGGGTATAGAGCCTCAAACTCATCATTTCAACTTGGTTACCCAGAATTGCTAGTTTACCTTAAAGATTAGTCATGGTGATTTTGACATTCTATACTTGTGTAAACACTTTTATAGACTTTTAATTAATTTTTATGATTTTATGAGATAATTATAAAAATATAAAGTATAAATATAACATGCCCAAATGACAATATTGGTCTTCCAGACCAATCTCATAGTCTTGTACCTCACTATCTAATCTGAACTAGATAGGTCAACATATGAGCAACATTTTCATAATATAAAATGATATAAAAATAATATATCCAATATTAACATGTATTAAATTTATTTATAAACATATCCATGCACTTTTATTCATCTGTAATCCATGATAACACATCCCTAATCACCTTCTCACTTTTGCTTGGTTTTCTCACTATTTGCACCATTAGGCTTTTTAGTGATATGTCAACTTATATGACTGGTTTAACACACCTAAGGGATGAAAAATAATATAAAAACATAATTTAAATTATATAAAAGTCTAAATATTCAACCTTAATAAATTTATCAAATTTTACTTAGTCAACTCTAAATGTTACATCAAATCTCTAAGAATCAAGGACTTTCTTTTAGGGTACATTCAATCACCTGAGAAACCAATCACACATGGAGGTTCCTAAGAGAGTTTAATAAAACCTAAAATCACTTAAATATTCATGCCAAACCATTATGAACACTTTATAACAATATATTTCTCATTGGGTCACTATTAGGATTCTTGAAGGGTTTAAACCATCTTTTAGTCTAAATGATCATTATTAAAGCTTATCCTCTCATTCCAAAAACCAATGCTTATAAATTTGGACTAGGACATTTACAAATAAAAAATTAATATATTAGGTTCCTATGGAGAGGTTACACGTGTCAATGAACACTTGAAATTCCTTCTCATGTTGAGAACCCTACATTCTATGCGCTCAAGAGACCTTAAAGCACTTTCTCTTGCCTTAACCTTCAAATTCTAACCTAAAATTTGGTAAAATTAGTCAAAAAACATTAAATACCTTTTAAAACACTCACATTTCCATAATTGGATTGGAAATAGAACTTCGTATCTTATTAGGCCATGTTCTCTCTCTTTTCTCTATAGGTTTTAACCTACAAGCCACATTAGGCCTTGAAACTAAAATTAAAGTCTATTTACATGTTCTCTCTACCTAATACACATTCTCATATAACATGTCACATAATTACATAATGTTAAAGAATATTCATATGTATTGTCAAAAACTCATGCTGCCTCATTATGTCAAGTAGGGTTTAGATATGGTCTAGTTGCATACTAGGTCTGTAGGTCTTAACCCTATAGGCTTACCTTGAAACTCACCTAAGTATTTCAAAGACTCATAATCATATTCAACCAACCTAATATATCCTACTATGCCTCTATGTATTCATCTCACTAGGCCACTAAGCTTATACCTTCTCATAAGGTCTCTTCATGCTATGACTAACATCATGACTAAGCTTCTCAAGTAATTAAAGCTTAATAACTAACATTAAAACACTCCTTGATTATTATACACATTGATAACATGAATTTAATTCTCCTTATACAATATAATACATATTTACATACATCTCCATTTTCATCATGCACATACTTATGATATGACTATGCATATTATGACTAAGCTTCTTAAGAACCTTGTACTCAAATACTGGTACTTATTAATGACATTAACCTTAACCTTTAAATCAATGACAAGAACCTTGAACTTGAAATGAATGATAAAACTTCTCCTCCCTTCTTGAACTTTCTCCCCATTTTAATTTAATGACAAAGGGTATTCAAATAATTCTCATCTATAATCACATATTCTTGTAACAAAGGTTATGAAGCAACATAGGAAAATGTTCTTCCTTACTTCATGCATACCTCCTTTAAATGAATTTAGAACACAAGTCCCCTTCTCAACAAGGATGAAACTTAATCAACAACCTAAATAGTTTCCACTCAAAACAGGCATCCACCATGCTTATACTAACATAATAGTGTCTTCATAAATCCTAATGAAGTCACCCATTTTCATACATCACTAAAATAACACCAATTTAGGAAATTCATAGATATCCATGCTTTCATAAGACTTAATGTCTTTTAATATCATTTTAGGCTTGATTGACACTATAGGATTGAACTCTTCATCAATCATTTGATCATAAATTTGAGCTAACAATAGGAATTCCTAATTTTATTTTACATTTGAAACATTCTCTATCATATAAAATAGTCCACTTGAGTTTTTAGATTGATCATGACTCATATTTACTATCTTTAGTTTTCATACATTCATTTACCTTCTTTATTGCACTCTAGTGCCTTCAAACCTCCTATTTTGACTCTATGACCTTATAAATATTTTAGGATAGAATCTTGAAATGTGTCTTATATTACAAAATTTTTAGAAAACTACCTTATACATACCATTTAACTGATGTGAATTGTGACTCCTTACATAGTTCTATGAGTAATCATTCTTGGAGGATCTTTTACACTCTCTTGCTTTATAAACTACCTAAATTAATATAAAATAGTAATCACTGAATGAACTAACATACATTATAGCACTAGGTTGTTTGATAGGTCTTTTTATTTTGACTTTTTTGTCTTCAATAGCCTTCTTTTTGACTTAATCTACTACCTTTTGGTATTCTTTGAAACCAAGACCTATTTTGTCACTTGTATTCTTTTGACTACTCAAGATATCATCTAGAGCCCCAGTGCTCTTTTCAAACTTTACAAAGCTCTTCACCTTGATAAATATTTGATCCAACTAAATTTTTCAGGATTTTACTTTAGTTTCATACCGAATGCATTCTTCCTCTTTAGCCTTTAGGCTTGCAGTGATTACTTTTAATTATGCCTTAACTATATTGATGATATAATCATACTCCTTGGAAGTGTTACTCAACTTTTCCTCAAATAGGTCATTCTACTCCTCACAGTCCTTAACTAGTGATCTTAGTTTATTATTCTTTATCTTTTGAAACTTTAAATCCTCTAGGGCACTTACCAAATTTGCTTCAATCTTCACTTCAACTTCTTCATTTTATTCTACATCAACCATAATGTTTTTTCCATTTGATAAACACTTATTATTTGATTTTATGTCCATGAATAAGGTTTCATTATTTTCATGTTAAGGTTCATTACTACCATCATCACTCTTAGATGCACTTGAGTCACTTACATCAGAAGAGTTATCTTCTTTAGTATAAAAACTTGTCTTGTTTTTGAAAGTTCCTTTCCTGCCTTCATTCTTCCTAAAATCCTTGTTTTTATCAAGCTTATAGGTCTTATTTTCATCTCCATGATGTTCGTCATGTTCTTCATCATTCTCAAATTTATCATTTTTAGGAGGTTTGGATGAAAAGTGACCAATATTGACACAATTGAAATACTTAAAGGGAAAATTACCCTTATAATTACTATATTCAAACCTCAGCTTCCTTACAAACATGGTTATCAGTTAATCATCATCAACATATGAGCATTCATCATCCTTGACCTTTTTGGATTTTAAATTATTCTCAAATTTTATAGTTACCTCCTTCTTAATATTTCTTATTTCATTAGTTCTCATCTCATGGGTGGTCAATTTTTCATGAAACCCATCCATCTCTAGCTTTTCCAAATCCTGCATCTCTTCTAGTACAAACACCTTAGAGTCAAACTTAGGAGTTAGTGATCTCAACACTTTTTAAAAAATAATATAATCTTTCACTTCTTCTTCTAATCCTCCAATTACATTTACATCTTCATCAACCCTCAACAGGTAAAATGCAGTGGTTTCATCTTCATTCATTTTTAGGCTTTCAAACTATCTTTAATAGGTCTACAACATGGCCATCTTCACATCGGTGTCTCCTTCATAGATAGTATTCAATTTTTCCCATATCTCTTTATATGATTCACATTAAATTACCTTGATAATATATTCCTTTGATAGGCCACAAAGAATAATATTCATTTCCTTGGAGTTGTTTTCACTAGCTTTCTTATATGTTGCATCAATTGGTGAAATTAGAGGAACACTATAGCCATATAAAACTAATTTCCAAATATCAAGACCTTGAGACATAAAATATATATTCATCCTAAAATTAAAAAAGGTATAATTAGATCTATTAAATAATAAATATTTACTGGTAGAGAAACTACCTTGAGCTTGTTGACTATCCATCCTTGCTTCTTAGATCTTCCTTTAGGATTTTAGATTTGATTTAAAATACTAGTATATGATACGAAATTATGGAATATAAATTAATAAGGTGGCGGGTGAATTATTATTTTTAAAAAAATATTTAAATTCCACTTAAGTATTCATGAACATTCATTCAAGCATGTGGATATAAGCAATTAACTATACACATATGAACCATAAGAATACCAAATAACATGCATTATGTATGGGAAACCTAAATAGGATGAAAAACTACTAGTATATGAAAATTTATTAAAGTATTATAATACAAACATCAATTTTAGTGAAGAACCAGCCTCACATGGAACACCAACCCCAACTAGCTAAGCAATAACTCCACTAGGCTTTAGTAAACACCCACATGCAAGGAGGTACCAACACCCTAGATGACTTAAAACCAATTAAAAAACATAAAACACTTAATAAAATTAAAAATAAATTATTTATAATATAATAAATTATTATATCCTTCCTCATATCTTCACATACTTCTATCTCTTTCAAATTGGCCTCAGCCTTCTTCACTCAACTATCTCTCTTCTTGACTTGATTAGGTTATATGAACTTGATCTTACAGACCAATATTATATCATTATACAAATATTATATATAAATATAACATGGTAAATTCACAATATTGGTCTTATAGACCAATCTCATAGTCTTGTACCTCATTGTCTCATCTAAACTAGACATGTCAACATATGAACAATAATTTCATCATATAAAATGAAATCCAAATCATATATAAAATTTTAAAATTTATTATAGGTAATGAAAAAACATATCCATTCACTTATATTCATACCTAATCCATGATTACACATCCCTAATCACCTTCTCACTTCTTCTTAGTTTTCTCACTATTTTCAGCATTAGGCTTTTTAGTGATAGGTCAACTTTTATGACCAATTTAGAAAACCTAATGGATAAAAAATGATCATAAACCACTATTTAAAAAATATAAAATTATCAATATTCATCCTTCATCTATTTATAAAATTTGACTTGATTAACTCTAACTACTACAATAATTCTTTGATAATCAAGGCCTTTTTTGTAGGGTCCACTCACTCACCTGATAAACCAATAAAACTAGAGGTGCCTTAGAGAGTTTAATACAACATAAAATAACTTAAATATTCATACAAAACCATTATTATCACTTTATAAAAATATCTTTATAATCAAGTCACTATTAGGATTCTTTTAGGTTTTAAACCATCTTCCAATCTTAATGATCATTCATAAAGCTTAGCCCCTCACTCCAAAAACCAATGCTTGGACCTTTGATATAGTAATATTAAAAATATACCATGAATGTCTTAGGTTCTCATGTAGAGGTTACAGATGCCAATGAACACTTGAAATTCTTTCTCGGGTTTAGAACCCTCCATTTTGTGCACTTGAGAGACCTTAAAGCACTTTTCATGCCTTAAAATTCAAATATTTAATTAAAATTTGGTTAAAATAATTTTTAAAATATTAAAAAACTCTAAAAACAATCACCTATCCATACTTTCCTTAGAAATAGAACATCATACCATATTAAGCCATGCTCTATTTGATATCTAGGATTTAACCTACAAGTCACATTAGGCCTTGAAACTAACCTTCAAGTCTCTTTCCATGTGCTATAAATATTATATACATTATAATACAACATATTAAATACTTAGATAATGTAAAAAAATATTCATATGTATTTTTAATATCTCATATTGCCTCAAGGCCAAGCAAGGTTTAGATATGGTTTAGTTGCATACTAAGTTTGTAGGTCTTACCTTGAGACTCACCTGAGTGATCTAAATCCTCATAAAAATACTAAAACAACCTCATATATCCTCTTATGCCTTTGTGTATTCATTTCACTAGGCCACCAAGCTTATACATTCTCAAAGGGTCTCTTCATGCTATGACTACTATCATGACTAGGTTTCTCAAGTACTTAAAGCTTAAAAATTGACATTAAAACACTCCTTTATGTTTCTACACATTTATCACATGAATTTTATGATCCTTATACAATATCATACCTCTATACATACCTATCCATGCTCATTATTCACATTCTCATGCTATGACTATACTTGTTATGACTAAGCTTCTTAAGAACCTTATACTCAATGATTGATACTCAAACATATTTATCTTGTACTAAAACTTTAAATTAATTACATAAACCATGAAATTAAAATCAATGACAATAACCTTGACTTTAAAATAAACTGAAACAGTTTCAAACATTTTATTATCATGGGTGCATGTAGGAGGGCATGTGTTTTTTGGGTGTGCATGTGCATGTATGAGTGTGTATGTATGTTTACGTCTCTGAGTGGCCATATGTGAGGGTTTATGTATGTGTGTGTTTTCATGAATTTTTATGAAAATATATGTGGATTTGAAATAAAAATCATGCATACAATCATGTGGGTGTCCATGTGAATATGCAATTCGGTAGGCATGTATATGTGCATGTGGGAAAGAATATGGGTAGACATGTTGGTGATATGTGTGAATTCGATTGGGCATACATGAAGGAATGTATGTGATTTTTATGTGGGATTATAATCATGTTTACATTCATACATGCATGTGATCATGGAGGTGAGTGTATGAGCATACATGAAGTCATGCAATTGAGTGTGTGGGTGGGCATGCCAACAAGAGTGTAGGCAAGATTTTAAGGGCATGGGCATTTAGGTAAGGATGCATATAGGTGTACATATGGGTTTGTGTGCATGGTTAAAATAATTTATACACAAATTAATTTAATCATAACTATGTGCATGTATGTGTATATATGTGCATACATATATTCTTACTAATAATCATGCATAAAATAATGATTATGAGGAAACATGTGCATGGGGGTGAATGCTAAAATTTATAAGGGAATGTGGGTATGAATGTAAGATTTTATATGGTTGTGCAAGTAGACATACACATTTGGGTGCATAAGGAATACATGAACTAAATGTGTGCATATATTTAATCATGCATACACATGTAAGATTTTATATGGTTGTGCAAGTAGACATACACATTTGGGTGCATAAGGAATACATGAACTAAATGTGTGCATATATTTAATCATGCATACACATGGGTGTGTATGTGTGCTTATGTGTAGGTGTATACATGCATTTGGATATGCATAAAAAATGTAAACATTCATGTATAATTAAGTGCATATGGGTATGTGTGCATGTGTGTGTGAAATAATATATGTCAATTTACATGTGGTTGTATGTGTATTCATGCATGTGCACATGTAAATGTGTGATAATGTGCATGTATTTATTTACATGCAGGTGTGTCTAGGTAGGTAGGCATGCATGAGTGTGAGCATGCATAGGTATGTAGATGGGGGTGGAGGTAAGTGGGAGGCATTATGCATTATTTTATATGTTGGTGTGTATCTAGGCATACATATGTGTTTTCATACAAGTGTGTATGTATATGTAAGTTTAGGTAGGTGTGTGTTCATACATGCATGATAATTTATAGGGTTTTATTCCTAAGGAAGTTAATTCATGTGTGTGGGAATGCAAAAGTGTGTGTGTGTGTTTATTCATTCATGATATAATGTATGTATGTGAACATGGGTGATTTCATGATTGTGTATGTATATGCATATATCATTATGTGTGTGTATATTCATTCATATGTATGTATGTGTGTCAGTGTGGGTGTCTAAGTGGGTGCACACATGTTTGTGTGAGTATGCAGACATTCATGTGGGAATGTATGAATTCATGTGAGAGGTTATACATACATGAATTTAGGAATTCATGTGCATGTGTTCACATGTGAAAATATATGATGGAAACCCAAGTGATCTACACTTAATACAAATTTATGAATAAGGAGGAAATTTTGGCATCTCAGAAGTGCATACACCACTATTTCCAAATCAAGGTCATTATTTCAGTAATTTAACTCACAACCCTTTATTTTTAGGACTCAATATTAATGACTTTGTTTCCATACATGAAAATGGCTTAAAATCCTAATTTATAAGCACCAATACACACCAATTATAATCTATCTAGATTAGGGGCTACTGAAATTAGTGTATTAGTTATATGTTATTTAAAATTTTGAAGTCATGTTCATAATTCTTTGAAAAAATAAATTTATTCCATTTTCAATAAATGGAAGTGATGAGGTGTGTTTTTTGAGATAAATCTTGAAAAAAATGATAATAATAACCAATCAACCACATGAAACTATGAACCTATATCACATTTGTGGGTATTATCCATTATTTGATAAGTATAATATTTTAGGGGTATATCGACGTCTCCTCTCAAAAAATTGTGTTCCCTAGGTACTGAACTTTTGACTAAAATAAAGAACACTTCCTCAAGTTCCCATTTAATTGACACTCATGTAAAACCTTTAAAACCTAATGTAGGCGATCCACATGCCCATCCTCACTCTATTAATAAATCAATATGTACTCAAAAACTACTATTAAAAATTATCCAAGAAGGTTCTAAAGACACCATACATTAGAATCATGAAAATTTCATGAGCATTACTTAGTCTAGATGATACCATTATGAACTCATAATACACATAATGTTTCTAGAGAGTGGCCTTGTGTATATTTTATTAAACTATCCTCAACTATTTATACATTAATTTTGGATCAATTTTGGAGAATAGTCTATCCCATCGTATTTGGTCAAATATATCATCAATCCTCATAAGAAGATAATGATTATTTATCATCACTTTATTCATCTATAAGTAATCAATGTATAGATAAAAGGAAGTACCCTTCTTCACAAATATCATGGGTTCTCTCCATGGAGAAACACCAAGAAAAATGATTCCCTTTTCCCAAAGATCCTCTAGATGTATCTTGAAATCTCAAAGCTTAGTTGTAGTCATCCTATAAGGGTACCTAAATATATCTCTACCCTAGGCATAAGATCATTCCTAGAGTATATCTCCCTTGAAGGAAGTAGGACAAATAACTCATTAGGAAAAACATACCAAAACTCTTAGAGTATAAAATAACACTCAATTTATTCCCATGAGCTCTCCTCAAATATTTAATTAATTATGATGGCATAAATATAGCATCCACTTTGCCAAAGTTTCATAATGGAAATCAAACCAAGGGAAATGGGAATCTAAATCCATGTAATAAGAGCCTCACCTCAAAAAATATTATGGAACTTGATAAAATTGATGTGATAATCCAACCTATCTTAGTGGGACCTTAGCCAATTCATACCCAAAGAAAATTAAATATATCTAGTGGTATGATATAAAGGTTAATAATAATTTTTAATATTCCTAGGTAAAGAACACACTCACTAACAAAGGAATTTACTACCATCTTAGCTCCATTATGTATCTATACCTCAAAATAGTCATATTACCTAGATTCCACTATCCTATATAAATATATAAAGGAGGTTAAATAAAATAATTTCAAGATCCATAAGCAAATGGTAATGATACTAAAATATATTGAATAATAAACATGGTCTGAATGACTATAAACTGGTGCTATATGTTTATTGTTTACTATTACATACATATGTTGTGTAATACACACATTGAAAATAGTTTGATTTTACATAATTTACTTTATATGGTCATTCAAAAAGGATTTGAGTGAACACTCATGTGAATAGTGATGAGAGTCCCCACATAAGAAACATTATACATTAGTATTCTCTATGATAAACTATGTCCCACCAATCCTCTAATACCTTGATCTAGAATAAATTTATGCCCCTATCGATGGGACCATTGAGTCCATGCCATACTTTAATATTGTATATCTAGTCTCTAACCCTATTTTTAATTTGAATACCTTTTCATTTATCTCTTTATAAATATTGTGGAGGTTGGTGGTATTTCTACTATGAATGCTATTAGGAAGTTTATATGATTGTTGTGGATGCCTAGATGTGAATTAAGGATCTTGGTGACCACCCTTAAGTGGAGGCTAGGTTCATCATACCTTGAAATCATAATAATATCATTAGTTACCTTGTAATTTATCATTACCATCCTAAATTTTCCCTAGTTACCTTCTTATAAATACATTTTATCCATAACAACCTCAAGGGTAAGAGGAGAAAGAATATGAAAATCCCCATAAATATATAGATTAATTCCATTCATGAACCAAATCACTTTAATATTATCATCATGAATAAAAACCACATATTATTTCAATTCCATAAATTGGTTCTCATACTAAACCACAATATCAGTACCCTATCATAAATTGTGGAACTCCTCAATCTATTTATTTTTTGAACTATCTAGCATGTATCATGCTTAAAACCACTCTTAAAAATATCCAAACTAAACAAGTTTTTATCTAAATAGATATTTCACTCTTTGTTCCTCCACCAAATCCTTGATTTGTATTTGGGAATTAGGATGGTAAATCAAACCTTGACATTAGTTGCATATGTTTATAGGTTGAGAAAAACTATCCAAACTCAAAATCCAAGACTCCACAATAGACTCATCCCTCTCTATCAAATATAGGTGGTTAGATTCTCAAAAAATCACAAGAAATACCTCCTTTTCCATGCCTTGGTGTATGACACTCCTCTTGCCTCTCTTTACATGGTGAATGGATTATCTTTGTCTATTGATGTGAAGGGTTATGTGACCTCTATGTATGTTGATTATCCTAATGTGATTGGGGTGGGGCATGTATTTTTGAATACTACCTAGCTAAAATAACCTATCCTATATTATCCCCATAATTTGTTTCAAGTCCTATAAAACTATATGGCTTGAATTCCATTAGAGTGTAAGATTATTTTGGTGGTGGGGCCTTTGTACTCACTACCTAGTCCACATATTTTATATTATATATATTTATAATATATACGCACAATATGGGAATTATAACATTTTGTAATGAGGGGTCTAAAAAATATATATCTACCTAGGGTTCCCAATGTTGAACCCAAGTTCTAATAGAAAAATTTCATGAGTAAAATAGTACACTAATAAGGTGTTTAAAATAGATTAATTTTTAATTTCATAGTCTAAATTGTAAATATGTTATGTTTTATTTACATGTGCATAAATTTATACTTCCACCAAATTAAAATTTTATGAGACAAGGAGGTTGTTGGTTAAAGGTTAGATTTGGTATTAAAATGTTACTAAGGTTTGATTTAAATATACAAGTCCATTTACTTATAATTTTGTTAAAGGCTAGTTTTTTATGTAATAAAACGTGACTAGGGTGATCTTCAAATTTTAAGATAATTTTACTCAAATCCTTATAATAATTATTCTAAATATAATATTATCCAAAAGGGATTGTATGGTATCCATTATAAATAAACATAGATTAAAGGGGGATTCTCTTTTAAAAGTGTTTAATAAGGTTGTCTTCCTAATATTTCTTAAATAATTTCATGAGAAACAATGAGAAAAGTCGTGTACTTAAAAAAAAGTTATTAAGACAATAATATTAATTTAAAAAATAACTTTTTTCATAAGTCATGTTAGGTTAAGTATTCACCATTAGATTATAAGGATCTCTACCCTAACATCTATGTTTTTCAAAACGTTTCCTTAGTTTTATCATGCACCATATAAAAGTCAAATATTTTCTTTTAATTTAATTTTTTTGTCTCTACATTTTGTTGTATATTGAAGGAGGAAGACCTCCATATATTCAATATGAAAGGATGAAAATGATGTTGATGAAAATTTCATGATTCAAATTGAAAAGGAAGCAAGTAATACAATATAAAGCCAAAATATGAGTAATCACTTCACCTAACAAGAAGTCCATTAAATTAATTATAAGACTCTTGAGCTACACACTAGAAGGTAAAATAAAATGTGCAACTACTACTAGGAATTAGTAAATATTATCTACAATAATATTACACCCCTTAATCCATATGGGTTATTGTCAGACTAAGAATTCCTCTAAATTTTTAAATTTTTTCTCAACCAAGAAATTTTGTCAGGATGTTTATTAGTTTCTATGCTATCAGGTAATGTTGAAAATTGACACTACCATATTTCAAATAGTGTTGAATTAGATGCAATTTGGTATTTATATGCTTGGTTCAATTTTGAAAGATTGGACTCTTTACCATCTAGATTGTAAAAGTGTTTTTAACCATGAGAGGTGTTGATGAAACCTATTACTCCTACAAATCTAAAATAACCCTTCTAAGCCACAAGATCTCTCTAGTTACCTCTAAAGCATCCATATATTCTACTTTTGCTGAAGAAATTTTTGTCACTAATTTCTTCTTATATTTCTAATTGATAACTATTGTTCTTAGATTCATTAGAAAACTCGAGGTGGACATTCCATCTTTATGATAACCAACATAGTTAGAATTTGAATACCCAACCAGTTTAAAGTCTCCTACCCTAGAGTGTTTGAGCCCAAAATTTTGTGTTCTTTTGATATATTTGAGGACCCTTTTTGCTAATACCCAATGACTCTCCCTAGGTTATTTCATGAATCTTGAGATGACACCACCTACAAATGATATATCTAGTTAAGCGGTAGTCACATAAATCAAAATTCCAATGAGTTATATGTATTTAGTGGAATCAACTAAATCTATTAAATCTTTAGATTTTAAGTTAAGATTCTATTCCATGGGCATGCTAAGAGGATTATAATATTCCATTTTGAACTTGATCAAAATGTCACCAATGCACATATGCTGAGCGATGAAGAAATAATTTGGTTTTTAAATTGATTCAATACCTAAATAGTAATGAAGATAACCCAAATTAGTCATTTCAAAACTTTTCATCAACTCTTTTTTGAATTTTATAGTGTACCATTCATTATTCCTTGTGATGAGAAAATTGTTGACATAGACCACCACAAATATAACTATTTTTAAGAAAAGAGTTGAATATTGAAACTCAACATGTTTGAAGTTCATGTTCATAAGGTCTTCAAATAGTTTTTCATACCATGCTCAAGGGTCTTGTTTCAAACCATATAATGATTTTTCCAAATTGAACACCTTGTGCTCTTGTCCCTTTACTAAAAAACCATTAAGTTGTGTCATGTACATAGCTACCTTGAGGTCTCTATTAAAAAATGTACTTTTGACATCCATTCGGTGAAATTTACATCTATCTTGAGATTCTAGAGCCAACATGGTATTAATGGTAGTCCATTTTATTGTAGGTACAAAGGTTTAATTATATTCAATTCCTTCATTTTGAGCATACCCCTTTGTGATAAGCCTTGATTTGTGATTGTCAAGTGAGCCATATGCCTTGTATTTGTTGTGATAAACCCACTTATAGCTAATTATTTTGTAACCATATGGTGGATTAATCAAATTTCAAGTCCCATTTTTTACCATTGAATTATTATCATCTTTCATTTCTTTTCTCCAAGATTAAAGCTTCTTATCTTATTTTAAAGATGTTAATTATGAATCAAATGCAACATTGAGTTCTTATTGAGAATCATCTAATGTGAGTTTTCTAATCATGTCCTAAATTTCATCAATAAACATGTATGGTTGAGAAAAGGTTGCATGTACACTTTGAGTGCCTATTTTCACATCTTCATTAGGCCTTAAAATTTTTAGGGTTTGAGTTTCCCACTTAGTCATATTATTCTATATTACAAGTACTTCAGGTTCATCCTCTAAAGTTCCTTCACTATATACCCTCTATTTTCATATCCCTTATTCAATATCTGATGAAGTTTCATTCTCTCCTTCAGGAAGAGTTTCAAGATCATGTATATAAGATAAAATAAAATCAATATATTCCTAGCTTTGTGTCTTCCACTCATTGTCTAGAATATTCAAATCAATCTCTTTATAGACATCAAACTTTGGATATTTGTCTATCAACTCAACTAATGATCAACATGCTCTTTGTCTTTTATAGTACGATAAAAGACAACTTATCTTCCAACAAGAAACTTCTTCTCTTTATCATCATATATCCTAAATGCCTTGGATAAATCAAAATATCTTAAGTGGATTCATTTTTAACTCTTATGGTCCAATATAGTTCTCTTTTCCTTTAGAATCAATGCATACCAATTGGATCAAAAAATTTGAAAATTTCACACTAAAGGGAGATGACCACAACACATCTCATATAGGTTCTTTTATTCAAGAGCTATTGATGGTGATATATTGTGAAGGTATAGTATTGTTTTAGTTGTTTTCACCTAGAAGTGTAGATTTACCCCTTTGAATTACAACATTACATGAAACATATTCATCATAGTTATATTGATTCTTTCAACTAATACATTTTATTATGGAGTGTGAGGAATTATGAGATGGTGTTTGATACCTTTTTTATCAAGATAGGATTCAAACATATTTTATGTGAATTCACCACCATTATCTATCCTCAGTGTCTCGATGTGGGTTTGTGTTTCATTATCAATCATTGTTTAAAACTTTTTGAAAGTATCTAAGGCTTCTGATTTATTTCTCAAAAAGTATATCCATGTCATCCTAATATAGTGATCAATGAATAACATGAAGTAATTATGACCACAAGAAGAGATAATTGGAAGATAATATAAGTTTGACTAAATAAGATACAACTTTCTATATATTTTCCACTATGACTTTAGAAATGGTTCTCTTTCATGTTTAACCAAGATGAAAGCTTCACACTTCTCATCTAATTTTGAAATTAATGTAGGCATGTCAACAACACCATTATTTTTCAATACATGAATGTTGTTATAGAGAGTGTGCCCAAATAACACATTCCACAACATGTTTGAAGACATTTTATCTTCCATGATATGGGCATAATTCCTTAAATTTGATGGCTCACCCTTGAGTTTGAGAAGTTTCCCTTCCTCACATCTATTGAAGATGAATTGATTGTCACTTTTCCTCATAATTGTGACATTTCAATTATATAATAGAATGGAATGGATTTATTTCCTTATGATCACTAGGGAAAATAAGTTTCATTTTAATTGAGGAAGGTGTTGATTCATTTATGTGTATCATAGGTTCTTTGAGTGTCTAAGGAACACTTATAATTTTAGAATTTAGAGAATTAAATGCAAGAGTTATAGGTTATTATAATCATGTTATCCATTGGTGAAATAGTTTAAAAGCAAGTGGAATATTTCATAATATTTATTATGTTTGGTGGTTGGAATCCACCTTGGCTGACTAACCATCTTTTCAAAGAATGAAGTAATCTATGCTTATATTAGTGAATTATGATCAAAATATAATATAATGGTTAATTTAGATGAATATTTACAATGGAAATTAAGTTAATGTGATTTGGTTACAAAATAATTAAAAGGGTAGGGTAAGGTAGAGAATAAAGATGTTGATCTTTATCTCAGACATCATGACAAAGTTCGAATGTCTTCCAAGTGTGCACATAAACCTAATGTATTATAATAAGTAGCTTAAGCTATAATAGTACCAAATATCAAGTGAACATCTAAGTAATTTGAGAAATTACACAAATAATAACCAAGCTTGCTTTAAATATTTACTCTTATAAACAGATAGCTAATGCACATCTACAAATAAAAAACAAATAAAATAAATCAAACTAAGGAACCTTCAGTTAACCTAGCATTGACACAAGCTAAAAAATTTACACTCAAAGGTACACACCAATAATTCATAAGAAATATTCAAATCTGAAATTCAAAATAAATAATTGAGAGAGAAATCATATAGAAAATAGCACAAACAAAATGAAACAATCTTTTCATAATTACTTATCTGCATTAGTTGCTCAAAGTTTTACATAGGTTTTGGCTCAAAAAATCCCTCCCATTTATACAAATGACAATACTTATTTTATAGAATGTAAATAAATATGTATATTGGTCATATCAGATTACAAGTGTACAAGTGTAAGGATAATTGTCCTTTCTACCAAAGTTCTCGAATATACTAAACTTTCCAAAATTACAAGTTCTAGGATAATTGTCATATAAATATGTATATTAGTCATATCAAATTACAAGTGTACAAGTGTAAGGATAATTTTCCTTTCTACCAAATTTCTAGAATACACTAAACTTTCCAAAATGGATTGACCTATAGGCAAATGTGCTTACAAGTTGCACATGCCTTTACAAAATAATATTATATTTTCAAAATATTACAAAGATCTACAAAATATAATATTCCTAACTAACTTTATGGACCCTATGTTGATGTAGTCCCCTACCTTTCCTCTAGGATCTTTAATCTATAATGTTATTCATTGATGAGCTGTAGGTCCACAATTGGTCTCATAAAGAGTTCTTTCTCCTGGATATCTAGGTCCTTGATATTTTTCTCATCCTTCTCTATAGATTATTTGATTCCTCTTGGCATCTTCCATCTTCTCTTTTTATGATAATATTAGGCTAGTACTTATCTTATTGGCATCCCCTATTTTGCCTTGCCCTTAGCTTGTCACTTCTTGCATAAATTGAGTAGTTATGAGCTTGAAATCCTCATATGTAATAAGGCACATGGAACTAAGTGAGTTCATCTCTTTGATCAGAGTATCTAAGATGTACAACATGTTATCCTCTTTTTGTTTAAAGTCCCCAAAAATTTATTTCATTTTCTTGGACTAATTGTTTAAAGCATTGATCTTGTCTATTAGTATGGCCATAGCCATGTTAAGGGGTTAGGTTGATTGTCCTAAATTATAGGACTTGATTTTTAGTCAAGGATTTAATCAAGTCTTTCAATTGATAACGTACATCTTTCCATTGGCATACTTGGCTTGTACCCTTATTACTTTGTCTTCTCATTGTATTTTACTTGGCTCTGACTGCTTTCAAGGAATTGGGCAAATAAAATATGGTGTCTTCAAACTTTTTGAATAGGTTCTCATGGATTGACAAGATGGTTTATTCCTTCAAATCATTATTCTAATATATAATGTATTCTATGGTAGCCTATAACTAAGATGATTGCCATTAATCTAATTCAAACACATTTTCCTCAAATAAATGGTTTTCACCTAGTTTCCGCTCTTCAACAAGAGTCAAGCCAATAAATAGTTTCACTTTTTGAAATGTGAATTATTCTCCTCCAACCAAGCCTTTTTTCTTAGTGAATCTTTACAATCCAATTGTTGTGGGGTCAAACCTAATGCCAACTAATTATTAAGTTACTTTTGGAGGCTCTAGAGTTTCCACTTATGTGCCTAAATTTCCAAGATCAACTATTTGACTTCCCTCTTTTGTTATTGAAATGCCATAATTCAGGGCTTGAGTTCATCATGTATAGTGATTTTGAATGATTTAGTAATGGCCCATGAATAGTGTAGAGTAAGAAACTTCTAAAAATTCCCATATATGAAATACTTTAGAATAGAAGGGCCATAAATTAGGTAATATTCATTGAAAAGATTAACCTCACTTATGGGATGTGTAAATGTCATCCTAGGTATCTTGCTCTTTGTTGAAACTAAAGTCAACTTAGCCTTTCTCTTTGGAATACTAATTGGGACTAAATCTAGAGTCAATTACTTCCCCTTCTCTTTTTCCTTAGCTTAGGGTTGAGGTTCTTCCATCTATGCTTCCTCAGCTTAAGCCTCTTCTTCATCTAATTGATAGGATTTTTATAACATTTTCAAATCATCCTCCACTATTTCCTCAGGATCTAGTGCTATTATATAAATCTCCTCAATTGAGGGTCCTAGTTATTTAGTCTATGATGAATATGATGCCACCTCATCTGGCCTTATTTCTTCAGGCCTCTATTTAATTTATGTTTTATGATCTTATGTTTATATATATGGTTATGTTGAAGGTGTAAAAGATGGACCTAATAATAAATGGAAATTTTTTGGCCCCATATACCATATGTCATCACTTAGTTTTTGGTGTCTTAACAATATAGGCTTTGGCTTAATGTTATGTTTCTTCAATCTTGCCAATACTTTAGTGAATTATGAAGCTCTAGTATACATGCAGTCATAAGGACCAGGACGGTGCTCGTGGGTCATACTAATTCCTTTTGTATTAAAATGTTTCATAACTTTATCATCAGGGTCCCACTGTCTCAATTCATCATGATAGAATCTAAAAAAGCTTATGTGCCTAGAAGGAACTTTAATATTATCCCATTAATGAAACATATTCCTACCAATGGTTAAGGGGAAGGTGTGTAGTAAGAATTTCCTCTCAGTTTTATAGAAACCATCTATACCATTGCATATATGGAATGCGAATTCTTACATAGATAACTTTTTTGGTACATGGACTGGTAGCCTAAGTGGGGTGTACTAAGTTCCTTCAATCATCATTATAGTGTAATCTAGATATAACCAATTATTTATAATGAATTTAACATGTTTCTTGATTAGAGGTATGACCCTCATCATGGGGATCCATGTGATATCCTCAACTAATATTGGATAGACACAATGACATATGAACTGCATATGGCCCCTGTACTTTAATATATGCAATTTTGAGTAGTATTGGGAGATTATTTGTTTCTTATCAAGTGACCATTATTTAATGTTTGAAATGTTGGTGGTATCTATTAAGGAATCTAATAGATATGACATCATATAAAATTGACCCTTATTCTTCTTTTTAATTCTAGAGAACTACTTGCTCAAACAAGTGTTGATGACTTCACCAATGGGATGTGTTTTCTTTCTTTCAATCATAAATTAAACCAAAGGCATCCAAATTTTATCCACATAAATGGAGGTTAGATTCCCATGTATCTTACTAATCAAGGTCATAATCATCCTGATCTTGGGCCTAAATTAGTTGATTGGGATGTTGCCATTGAGTTCTCAAACTACTTGGTTCCCAAAATATATCTAGAGAGTCAGGGTGGTCTTCAAATCATTATTTTTAGCCCACTCATTAATTATTATCATTTTACCTAGTGATTTGGAAAATTATAGTAGTTTTAAAATGCTATAGGAGAAATATATGCAACCTTTCTAAAGCTACGTTCATGAAATAACATACCCTGATCAATTTTGTAATATTTGAAAACATGAGCAATGACATTAATGTAATGTAGTACCTCTAGTTTCAATGCAACATAGTGAAGGCTCATCATCTGAATGACAACTTGGTCATAATATCTCCTCTTGATAGATGCATTCTTATCATCTTCCCTCATGATGGAAAGTAGCTCTTCAATGGCACAAAAAGGCTTGGAGTCGTTATTATCTCCCATGTTCAAAGATACCACATCAAATTTTGTGTCTTTAAAGAGTTTACCTTATAAATCTATGGTCAGATAGAGTTCTACATCTTGATGTTTTTGGACCACTATGATTATGATTTTGATAAATTGATCACTAGTGGTCTACAGGTCACCTCTATATTCATTTTTAATTATTTATATGACAATTTGGTTCTTAGGCTCGACTATGGTCAATTTGATATTGAATTAGAGATTTTATAGACATTAGGCCTTTTCTTTATGTATTTTTTGAGCTTTAATGATGATAGTTTTTTTTTACTTAAGCAAGTTTTCGTGCCTTAGATTTATTTCAAATCTTTATTTATACCTTTTTGTTGTGCTCACAATATCTTCATTTTTTTTTGCTTTCTCTCGATGTGGCATCATCATGGCACTTATGTGGCATTTTATCAATAATATCCACATTAATTTTATAAAAAAATATGACCATTACCTTTTAAAATATGCTTTTACCTTGAACCATTAGATCCAGTAGGTATGAATCAATGAAAACCATAGATCTTTGGATCAAGATAACTATATTAAAATTGACATCTATGTGGCCATTATTTGACATCCATGTGACCATATTTAATTCCCACATAATCATCATTTTTAAGCTCATTTTTAGGACTCTCTATTTAGCTTAAATTTGACATCTATACACTCATCATTTGACGTCTACATGAACATATTTGACATCTACATGACCATAAATTTTAATCTTGCTTCTTTGGATCTTCTAGTTTGCTCTACACTCTATCAACTCTACTAGGGAATGCCTTTTTTACACATGGTGGTATTGGGATTACTCAAATCCATATTGAAAAAGTATTGATTCAATACATTCCATTTATTTCGATTTATATATTTGAACATGTCTTATAGATATTTAACAAGGTGATCAATGTTTAACCAAGGTTTATGGATTTTAAAATTCAACTTCAATCTCACTCCATTGGATTATATTAATCTAGGTAAATGTAATTCATTGATCATGATCTGAGTAGTTAAACGCCATTGGCTCTTATAGTCATTAATGGATTAAGTAAACCTAGGACTATATAGAACTTAGATCAAAGCCTTAGACTAATGTTTTGTTTCATATTAATAAATATGAATAAACTTTTGTCTAACATTTTTAAAATAGGTTAAGAACATCTTGCTTTTTAATAAAATTCATAACATAAGTCTTTATCCTAAGTTTAAATATAACAACTAAAGAACCCTTTAAAAAATATAATTCATAGAATAAAATTTTACCCTAAGGTTTTATTTTTATTAATAAATACAATCATATCCTTAGGATAAAATCTTAAGCTAGGTCTATGTAATAAAAAGGGACCCACTTCTCACTTTGATTTCATGCCCTTAAATCTTTAGCATCCACTTAAACATGGGCCATTGATCATGATTTATGAGATCGAGTGAGATTGTCTCCATGGGTTAGGTATTCAACTTATTAGGTCCACCTTGCTCTGTTCAATCAACTTTGTTAGAATAAATGTGTGTCATTGATCCTTCAAACAACCACATGGTTTAAGTCAAAACTTGGAGACATAAATAACTTAGGATAAAGTCTTAGGACTAAGGTCTTGTCTATATTGATAAACATGAATGGGGCCTTAGGACTAAGACATTAGTCTAAGTTTAAATAACATATAAAAGGACCCTATGTACAAATTATACCATGTTAAAATAAAAGGGGACAAAGGGGTTTAGGACATTAATGGGACCAAACATATCACTTTTAGGCTAAGGTTTGGTCATGTTAAAAGACATGACTAAGCCTTAGTATAAAAATTAACCTTAAGCCCATAGCATTTTTATAGATTTTTTGCCAATTTTTGTTCCCATCAATTTTGAATTTGGTCCAAAAAACCTATGGTAGGGTTTCTTGGATGAGGGATCCAAGAAGCTTGAATATGGATTCAATTTGAATTTAAATGGACCAAAGGCTAGTAAAAAGTCAAATTGAGATAAAATAATTAAAATTATGAAACCCAAACATTGTTTGTTTCCAATGGACTCTGTTAGACCTATAACCTAAAAAAAGAAGATCCAAAGTTAGAAAAATTTAGACAAAGTCAAACCAAAATCCACGAATAGTAAATCCATCCAAATCAAGATTTGGATGATCTTCAAATACCGATAATGTGAAAACATGCTAATGATTCTTAGATCAAGTGAATTTCATCTTTAAAGTATGAATTTGTGTAATTTTAACACAAGGGTCCCAATTTTTAGGAATGGGGGTATGTTTCCCTCAATAGAAAGTAGAAAACATTCTCAAGTTTGTAGTCTTGAAGCCTTAGACACTTGAGTCAAATTATACCTCTTCTTTATGGTTATGGGCCTGATCTATTCATGAGGTATACTGAGCCATAACTTCCTTCATTATATTCCTCAAAGAAGTATTTTTGAAAATTCATGTGTTTAATGGTTCCAATATCAAGAAACCAAGCATCAGACCATGAAGAACTAATTAAGACACTATTTACTTCATCATTTGTACTAGAAAACACACATTTATTGGTGAATTGGGTTGAGTTTGACTCTTTTTAATATTTATTTGAATTTCCCTCTTTATTATTATGGTATACTTCAATTTTATCCTATGGAGTCCTACATTCATTCTCATGGCTTCCTTTTTTGTCACACTATTGGCAATAGAGGTTTTATTTATCATTCTAATTTTTATTTTGACCATCATGATTTTCATTTTTGCCACTTTTTCATTTATACTTTTAATTACCTTTATTTTTGGATGTTATGGTCTTTTTTTTTTTTTTAATGTTTTGGAGGAATTTGATTTGATATTGCATAATTTAACCTAGTGTGGTTTTAGTTTTCCTTCCAAAGGTCTTTTCTCTTTCTATTTTTTCAACCAACTGATCAAATGTGAGAGTCTTCAATTGATTTCTTGCTTGTAGGAACTCCAAATAGGTTGAATAGTTTAAAATAAGGGATTTTATGAATACAATAATGTATATGTCAATTTTGACACTTTTTACTTCAACATCATTTTTTATATCTCATATCTCTGAAGCCAATCTCATTAGATCACCATCTTTCAACTCTAGGTTGAATAGCTTCAACTACAACTAAATGAATTCCAACTATGAATGGGAGTCATATAGATATTTCATTTTGTGAAATGATTCCCATGGTATTTCTCCCCTATATATTATGAAACACATCTCTGTCCATTAATGTCCTCATCAAGGATAAAGTCTTCTAGTTATTTTGCTTTCATGTCTAAGTGTCCTTTGCATTCCCTATTAGTTCAACTAGTTATTTTTTCCCATCACAAATATCAAACCATAGATCATTGAAGACGAGTGTGTTATCCACTTTGTAAGACCATTATAGCCAACTATATTTTCCTATCAATATAGTACCAATAATATATTTAATGGAATGCATGGTTTTGAGTTTTTGGAGGTTTTGAGTTTTGTTTAACCCCAATTAGTTCTTTATCACTATAAAATTGTCCCATTATATATATATATATATATATATATATATATATATATGAAAATGTAATTAAAATGATTCACTTTGTCATTAATAATATCTTAAAAATAAACCTCATACATCAATATACTCATTTTTTTATTAATTTTTAGATTTACATTTTTTGATATATATGAATGGGTAAAAAGAGTAGCTCTCTTTATTTCTCCTTGAATTATGTGATTTTTTTTTTCCCCAAATAATCTTAGAGTAGCTTTATCAAGGGAATTAAAAAATAGTTTAAAATTTTAAATACTTTCAAATCTAAATGTTTTTCAAAATTTGATAAAAGGTATTTAATAAAATATGGAATTTAATTTTTAAATGAAAACGCATAGAAAAATGAATACTTTCTCTCCTTATTTATCTTATATGGAAGAAATAAATTCCAATATTTGAGTATAATATATGTATGGATATTTAATACTAATAATTATAAGTTTTTTTAAAAACTAATGCCAATATATAAGAGAAAAACATCCATGCATTTATATTCTTGTTAGCTTGTAGATGACAAGACCTAGTGCCAAAAAAGAGTAGGAAGGGATAACTTATATATAACTACCAAGAGTATTAATAATAGGTATTTTAAGATGAATCACCCTCTATAACACCACATATTCCAAGAAAAACCTTAATGTCAAGGTTTCAATCCATGCCATTGAAGGTAATAAAATGCAATTTTTAATGCTAGAAAAAAAATAGACCATAGCCTTAAATGTCACATAATCAATCTAGCTTCCAACATATATATGGGAACCTATATGCATCCAATTTAAGTGAATTTTAGAAACTCATAGCTGAAATTTATCATAGATAAATATAAATTTGAATATAATAAGATAAAAAAATAAAATAATAATTTTTTAGGCTCTAATACCAATGACAGGGCAGAAACAATGTTGAAGGAATGACAATGAAATTATTATTTCAAGATTAGAATTGAAAAAAGGAAGAAATAAATAAAATATAAATCCAAAATATTAATAATCACTTCACCTACCAAGAATTCCATTCAACTACTGATGGGACTCTTGAGCTATACACTAGAAGACAAAAGCAAAGGTCCAATTACTCTTAGGAATTAGGAAATATTATTTATAATGATATTACGAAATATTTATATTATTAGTATTTAATTATTTTTATCATATATGATGTAGATCAAATTCCATTCCTTTCATACTCTATAAAACACTTAACTTTGATACTATTTTTGTTCTTTTGACCCCATAGGTAAGTTTCATGTTATTATGCTTACTTGTTAGTGTCTTGACTAGTTTTGTGATATTTATCTCAAATAATCTTCTAGTAAACCTTTAATACCATCTTTTTTTAATCAATTATTACCTCTTAATCAACTAGTAACTCCTTCACCAACTGGTTCTTAATTCTTAACTTGCCTTGCTTCTTCAATGCCTCTTCTAGGCTTGACTAGGTCTAGTTACCTTTTACCTCTATATTTCATCCAATAAACCTTATTAAATATTATAAAATATTATACTATAGAATAATATTCCATTTTACTCCTTTGATCATCACTTTTTCTTACCTTCATTCTTTACTTTTGCCTTTCAAGGGTTATTTGGCCTAAAAGGCCTAATGCATTCCTTAATATGGATTCTTAGACCTAAGGTCTTGTTGTTAACTCATAACCATATATTAATAATAATCATACTTAATTATACTCAATAAAACTAAAAATTAATATTTATACCTCTATTTCCTTACTTTTCTCTCACTTGCCTTGTCTTCTTAGCTTAATCCTTGTAGCCCTTCTAACCTATAAATCTACTCAGTTTAGGTAATTGAAAGGGGATATTAATAATATAATAAATTTTCTTATGACACTTTATCCCTATTTTAATTTACAAAAGTTTACAACTCACTATTCTCAAAGGTGACCACTTAACTCCACACCCTATTCTCCCCATTAGGTCTCTTAGGCCTAATTCCTTGTTATAGAATGAATTACCATACAATATAGTATCAAATCAAATAAAAAATTCCTCCTTTCTCTTAATAATGTAAAAAAACCTTAGATGTCTAATTTTCATTATTTTTATACAATTATAAATCCATTTATATTGGTTTTAAGATGAAAACCCTAACTCATGGTTATTTAGAATTGTGTTAACTCGAGAGTTTATGAAAATGAATATTTTGAATTTTAAAGAAAATAAAACTTCTATAAAACCTTAATATTGTCTATATATAACATTTACATAATATAAAACCATAAATTATATTTAAGCACTCATAAAAATGCTTTCATATGCAAAATTCTAGAGTTCTATAACATGCATTAGGATTGTGTACATAACATGTTGGTGGTCTAAGTTCAACATTATATTATCAAGTGAATATTTGACCCATGTATTAAATATTCTCACTAATAACACACTTAATTAAATTTTTATGCTACTTATAATGTAAATTCATTCAACCAACTATTAACTACATTTCACTTGCTTGCCTATTTTGAATATACATGACATAATTCTCTTAAGGAGACTATGTTATAGATGATCACCTACTTATGGAATTTATTAAGTCTCAAAAATATAACACTCCATTATCTAAAATTTTTTCAACATCAAAAATGTTTTCATTTACCTATAACTTATACCTTTTCCCTACTCCTCTTTGATTGTGGTAAAATTAGGATTGGCTCTAGTCTTTTATACTATGTAAATATACTAAAGATCAATATAAGATTATACTTCATTTAAATAATTAAAAAACATATGAAAAATAAAACATCCATCACATTCATGAAACATTTGAATGGATTCCCAACGATCCTTTATTCTCTTTTCCTTTTATATAATGTTCAAGACATAATTTTCACAAACCAATCTAGACTTGTTCTTGGATCACAACCTATCTATTATCAACTATAAATCATTATTTATGAAAGAAATCAACACTATAAGATAAAAAAAATTACCCATGATTTTAGTGAACTCATTTTCATTTATTCAAACAAACTTATTTATTTCATGGCTCTCTATGCTCATATAAAATCAATACATAACTTACAAAAGAGGTAGATTTTCTCAAGGGGTTAGTCCAGATCAATTTGTGTTAAAAATAAAATAAAGGACCCCAAAATACACAATTTGATAATATTTTAACACACCAAAACTATATTCTTCATAATCTTTGATTAATAAATCATATGAGAGTTATAATTATATAGGAAAAACCTTTCCTATAAATAGGGTGAATCATATCACTGAGAATCTCTCCTTGCACCCTATTAATAATCAAAAACCTATACATAAATAATAAATTTTTTATATACATACTATTGTTTAAAATAATAACAATAATACAACTAATGTTATATTCTTAACCAAATATATCTAACAAACTAACTATCTATAATAATGAATTAATATGGTGTACAAATTATTATGAGCACTAACTATTCCCTAGCATTTCCCCCCTTAGGCCGTATAGGGTAATTTGTGTTTCATAAGACTTAATGAAAGTAATGAAGGAACTTATCAAATTCTTATCAACCATTAATTATCAAAAACACATCAATTGAACCAGTGTGGGAACTTTAAACAAGATCATCTACTATTAACCATTCACTAAGTGAACACATCAATCTAATAGTGTGGAAACAATGATAGGAACACCATCTATTCAAATTTTAATCTTACCTCAAATAATCAAAACAAAAAGAACTATATTCCATCATATAATCTTAGGTCTACATACTACTAAGTTGATCTTGTTGTACATGACCATTTCTATGTGAAGGAACACAACCCACATTTACTTTACATAACCACAACAAACGTGTCACTAGGGATCATTCCATAAAGAAGTAAGGTAGTCATGAGATCTCTGTAGTAGATACTCTCATAACTATTACCACATTCTTATTTCTTCTCAACACCTTTTTATTGCAAGCCCTATGTGATAAAATAGGAAATTCACCTCTTATTTATCACATAAGCAAATGTGGAAAATAAGAATATATATATATATATATATATATATATATACATATATATATATATACATATATATATATATATATATATATATATATATATATATACATATATATATATATATATATATATATATACATATATACATATATATATATACATATATATATATATGTATATATATATATATATGTATATATATATATATATGTACATATATGTATATATATATGTATATGTATATATATATGTATATATGTATATATATGTATATATATATATATATGTATATATATATATATATATATATAGACACATACACACACACACACATTTACCACTATATAAAGAATCACCTCTTCATTAGTGTCTAATGAGAGGCATGCAAAGCCTCTATCCTCTAGTAAGCTCCAACCTCCATTAGGCTACTGGTTATTCAGTCAATGAAGTGTCATTAAAGTTTAGGTGTATGATTTTCTTAAGGAAAAATCCCCCTATAGTTTGGACATCACATATAAGTGATAGTGTATTTATATAATCAACATTTTAATATGTTCAAATATTACCAAAATGACTAAAAATAAACTAACACTTTTGAATTTTTGACATAGACGACCCAATTTTGACTCTTTTGATGGAAAAATGACTTTTTGACTATTGACATCAATACATTTAGAATTTTTGACAAATATTTGACTATGGACCCTACATAAAATAAAAACATTAAAATATAAAATGACCTCTCAACTTAAATTACTTTTAATAAATATTTGACTCAAATAATGATAATAGACTAAACCTATCAATTCACTAATAGCTAACAAAGAGAAACTACTATATCTTAAAAATAAAAGACTAATGATAACTATTATAAAATGGAATAGGCTTTGAGGTTGACTCAGATTTACATATGACACCACTTTTTCTAAATCTTCTTAAATAATTTTTATGACTCTCTAAGTTTATCAAATAATACTATTTAAAATAGTATGGAATTCCCCCTAACCAAAGAATTTAACAATTAAATATAAGAAAAGAGATAACAACACTATTGATCTTTCATGGAATACATATCTCTCAGTACATTTTTTTAGTCATTAAAAACCATTTGTGCAATGCCTTCCATGTGGAGACTATTTATCCAACTTGTTCAGAATGTTGAGAGCCAAGAAATCTATCGATCTATGACTAGAGGTCTTGAAGTGAAGCACAATCGTATGAAGAAATAATTACCACATATAATATGATGACACTAAATCACACCAAAATATATGCAACCAAATGTATAATTTTATTGATCTTATAGGTCACTAGAGTTGAGTCAATGGGAATGATGGATCTATAGTAATAATGATCAAATTGTGTGCACTAATCAAAGTATGATAACTATGATTTTAGACTATAATATGTGTATATAGATCAAATGACACACAAATATAAGAGATAATTTATGGTAAACTTAAGATTATAATTTATATTTAATATTTAGATATATCACAAACCACTATAGGAACAAATTTCTCACAAACCTTGATGAGTTTTTTATTCTTTATGTTTTAGTATTTTTTTACTTTTTCAATATCAACTAATTAGCTACTAAAAATAAAGTAAATGTAGGGTTTTGAAGATTACTTGGAGATGAAGTTTTGTTGCACACCATTGATCAATCTTAGTGGGAACTTCTCTTTAGCTGAGGAAGAATGACCTGTAAATCACATTAACTCACAAAAATGGATTAATAGAAAGATGAATGGGCTGCCTAGTATGAAACCAATCCCAAGAAGTGATACACTTCTTTATATGGATGTTATCCCATGTTTAACATTCAATTTTATAAATAATCATGAAATTACAAATATATATTTGGATAAGATATAAATAGTCAATACCAAAGATATCTAATCTATAACAAAATTAATATGATCAAAGTAATTATCCTAGAATTTAGTAGCAATATCAACATCTTCTTGAATTATAGCCAATTATTCATTAATGATTTTCTAATTAGTTGTGAAAACTATAGTAAAAAGACATAATTCAAATGAATTATCACTTTTATCAATTAAAAATGGCTATTGAACAATGGGAAGATCAAATATACTAACAATATCATGTGTTCATCTAGGCAGAGTCATATACATGTAAAAGATAGGTTTTTAGAAAATAGAATGTAGGTTTTGATAGGTTTTTAAGACTGAGATTGTTATGAAAATAGATTGAAATAATGTTTTGAAATTTTAGCAGGGATTGATGATGATCCTACAAGATTAACATAGATTTAGATGGATTGACGTTGATTTTATATGAACTACTAAACTTTAAAAACAAACTATAATAATGACCTATATTATTGATAAAATAATAAAAATTGAATGTAAAATAGTGATAGATAAACACATAAGACTATAGATTTGAAATATGAATAAATTAAAGTGAAATACTAAGATTTATGGATTAAAACAAAATTGGTAAGATGAGTTAAAGAACTTTCAAATTTTTTTTATAATCTTTCAAACAGAGGTTCCACAAGATAACAAGTTGTTGACAACATCTGTACATAGGTTGCAATGAGATTTTGGTAGATTTTTGAAGTCCAAAATCATAGTCACCATCCCTCAAACCATGGAAGTTTGCTTTGTATATATGGATCGATGTTGATATGGGAGAATTGATGTTGATCATGGAGGATTAACATCAATTAGCCTAATTTGGTTTTAAAATAGTTTAGGCTATTTTAAACTACATGCTAAACTTAGTGAACATAACACTAAGTGTTGGGGATCAACCAACAATGGATTACACTTATGAAAGCAATCAGTGCGGAAATAAATTAGATAGATAAGTAACTGAAATGATAAATAGCACAGAACAAGATATACAAGAAAACACCCTGAAAACTTGTATTAAAAACTCTTTACAATAGGAATACAAATGAAGAACTTTGTTCTTCCACACCTCTCTCAGATGCACACAAGATCTCTCACTAGATCTCTATTCCTTAAGAGTTCTCTCTAAAGTACAGTCCTTCAAACATTCACAATGTTCTACTTCGTACTCAATTACACTCTCATACACTTCATCATCTTACAATAGCTTAGAAGATCTCTCCTACATATAGAAAATAGGAGACTTGAGCATGCTCTTACAACAAACAGTTAAGCCTCTTCAACAAGGGCTCTAAAAATAACATTGCTAACAATAGAGACGCGAGCATGAGTCTACAACTCAAACTCATCATGCAAACACTCGCTTCTGTCCTCGGAAATAGCTCTCTGGACACGCAGGTAACCGATGTCGGTTCCTGTCTGTTCGCCTGTGACCGTCGCCGGCCGACCATACTGCCGACGTCGGCGCCTCTGAACTTCAACTGACCGACGTCGGTCGCTCCTGACCGACGCCGGCGTCTGTGTAGACCCGAACTTGTTTGTCTATGCTCCTTGGTGAAGCTTTTAGCTCCACATACCTAACAATCTCCCACTTGGAGATAAACCAGCTGCACCAATACCTGTACAGCAAGATCTTCTAGCTCCTCCATCTTCAACTCAATCATGAAGACCAACAGAAGTTGAATGAAGATTCAACTTCTCCTTAGTAACCGGCTTTGTTAGCATATCCGCAGGATTCATGTCTGTATGGATCTTCTCCAGCTTCAACTCACCATCTTCCACTACCTGCCGTATGAAGTGGTACCTTAGCTGTATGTGTTTGGTTCTAGAATGGAAAGCTGAGTTCTTAGCCAAATGGATTGCGCTTTGACTGTCACTATGCAATCTGCAACTCCCATGCTCCCTTCCAAGCTCTTCCATGAACCGTGTCATCCATATCATTTCCTTGCTAGCTTCTGTAGCTGCAATATATTCTGCTTCTGTAGTTGACAAGGCTACAACCTTTTGCAACTTAGAAATCCAACTAACTGCCGTTCCACCTACAGTAAAAACATAACCTGTAGTGCTCCTCCTGCCATCCAAATCCCCTGCCATATCTGAATCTACATAGCCATGTAGAGATGTATCTGAACCTCCATAGCATAAGTGTCTGCTGCTGGTTCCTCTCAGATATCTAAGGATCCATTGTACTGCTTTCCAATGTTCCTTTCCTGGATTGGCCATATACCTGCTTACTACTCCCACTGCTTGGGCAATATCTGGTCTAGTACACACCATTGCATACATCAAACTTCCTACCGTGGAAGAATATGGAACTTTATTCATGTACTCTACCTCATCATGTGAATTGGGACATTGTTCTTTACTTAACTTGAAATGTCCTGCCAAAGGTGTGCTTACCGGTTTCGCATCCTGCATGTTGAACCGTTTCAACACCTTGTCCACATAATCTTCTTGAGACAATATCAACCTGTGATTTTCTCTGTCTCTCTTAATGCTCATGCCAAGGATTTTCTTAGCTGCTCCCAAATCCTTCATGGCAAACGTTTGAGCTAACTTCTCCTTAAGCTCTGAGATGTCCTGCATGTGAGACCCTGCAACCAGCATGTCATCTACATACAACAATAGAATAATGTATCTACTGTTATCAAATCTCTTAAAGTATACACAATGGTCTGATTGACACCTACTGAAACCATGCTCAGTCATAAACCTGTCAAATTTCAAGTACCATTGCCTTGGAGCTTGCTTGAGGCCATACAAGCTTTTCTTTAACCTGCACACTAGTTTCTCCTTACCCTTGACCTCGAAACCTTCTGGCTGTTCCATGTAAATTTCCTCATCTAAATCTCCATGAAGAAATGCTGTTTTAACATCTAGCTGCTCGAGATGCAAATCCTCAAAAGCAACCAAAGATAGTACAACCCTTATAGAAGTCATCTTAACAACTGGAGAAAAAATTTCGCCAAAGTCAATACCTGGCTTTTGTGCAAACCCTTTTACAACCAATCTAGCCTTGTATCTCATCTGACCATCCTCACCTTCCTTCAACCTGTAAGTCCACCTGTTCTTCAGTGTTCTCTTACCAGCTGGCAATTCAACCAAATCCCATGTTTGGTTCTCCCTTAAGGACTCCATCTCCTCAATCATGCCATGCTCCCACTTACTCCTGGACTCCACCTGTAAAGCTTCTTCAAAACTTTCTGGTTCTCCACCATCGGTTAGCAATAAATAATATAAAGAAGGAGAGTATCTAATTGGAGGCTTACTTATTCTTTCAGACCTCCTGATTGGTGTCTTGGACTCATTTTCAACAATCTGTCCATCCAAATTTTTTGACAGTGACCGACCTCGGCCACCTGTAGACCTGTTACTGGCCGACGCCGGTTCCTCCTGGCTGACGCCGGTGCCTGGTCTACCGACGTCGGTCTCTGTATGACCGACATCGGTTTCTGTATTGCCGATGCCGGTGCCAAACCTGCCGACGTCGGTCTCTGTGTTTTCCTGTAAGTGATTATTTCTTTTTCCCGCGAGCTCATTTTGGACCATAACTTCGTCCAACTCATTATTGCTCTGCCCAGCTTGATCTAGCTTCCTTGTCTGATCACTGTACATCACTCTTTCATTGAAAACAACATCACGGCTCCTGATTACCTTGTTAGTTCCTAGATTCCAAAATCTGAAACCAAAATCATCTGAGCCATAGCCTATAAACGTGCACCTCATAGACTTAGCATCAAGCTTCTTTCTATTTTCCTTATCTATGTGCACAAAGGCTTCACAACCAAAAACTTTGAGATATGAAAGATCAACCTTTTTACCTGTCCATGCCTCTTTTGGAATTCCACCATCCAGAGCTGTAGAGGGTCCTCTATTGATCAGGTACACTGCGGTGTCAACTGCTTCTGCCCAAAACTCTAAGGGCAAACCTGCATGCAATCTCATACATCTTGCACGCTCCATAATAGTCCTGTTCATCTTTTCAGCAATACCATTCTGCTGAGGTGTCCTTGGAACCGTCCTTTGCCTTCGGATCCCATTCATGTAACAATACAATTTGAACTTAAGACTGCAGAACTCACCACCATTATCGGATCTCAAGCACTTTAATCTTTTGCCTGTTTCATTCTCAACCATGGCTTTCCATATCTTAAAAGTCTCAAAAACATCAGATTTCTTTTTAATACAGTAGATCCATACCTTTCTTGTGGCGTCATCTATGAATGTAACATAGTACTGTGATCCGCCAATAGAGGCTACATGAGCCGGTCCCCACACGTCTATGTGAACAAGCTGCAACTTCTACCTTTTCTTAGTAGACCCAGTCTTTAGAAAACTAACCCTTTTCTGTTTTCCAAACACACAATGCTCACAAAATTCTAGATCCATACTTTTCAAATCTGAAAGCATACCTTTAGACTTCAGGATAGACATCCCCTTCTCACTCATGTGGCCAAGCCTTGAGTGCCACAATTTAGCATCCACATCTGAAGTAGATAAAACTGAAGGAGATTTGTTAGTAATACAATTACACAAATAGAGAGTACCTTCTCTCTTACCTCTGGCCATAACAAGTGCACCCTTGGTCACTTTCCAAGAATCTACTGTGAGAGTTACTGTACAACCCTCATCACCAAGCTTACCTGCAGAAATCAGATTTCTCTTCAAACTAGGAACATGCATCACATCCCTCAACACCCATGTGTTGCCATTCTGCATCTTTAGCTGCACTTTACCTTTGCCAATTATCTTACAAGGCTCATCATCCCCTAAGTATACTATTCCAAAATCTCCATGGACATAGTCACTGAAATATTCTCTGTTAGGGGTAGCATGGAAAGACGCACCAGAATCTAATACCCAAGATTCTATGTTATTATGCAAAGAGAAAATAAGAGCATCCTGTGCAATACCTGTAACCTTTGTCTCTTCCTTTCCTTCGTGCTGATTGTCCTCCTTAGGCTTTGACCAGCAATCTCTGCTTATGTGCCCCAACTTTCCACAGTTCCAACATTGTGGCCTTCTGCCATTCCTAGATTTGGATCTGCCTCTTCCCTTAGACTTAGATCTTGATCTCCTCTTGCTCCTTTCTTTTTGCCTTCCTCTGCTCTCGAAATTTAAAGCGTTCCCGGATGTCCCAGAAGTCTCTTCTATGCTTTTCCTGCGTATTTCCTCATTCAAAATAACACTAACCACATCCTCTACTTTTAAAATATTCGAAGCAGAAGCAGTATTAGAAACTGCCATTACCAAGCCATGCCAGCTTTCAGGCAAAGAACATAAAATTAAAAGAGACTTTATTTCATCTTCAAATGAAATATTAACAGAACTTAACTGATTAACAATACCATGGAAATCATTCGGGTGATTAGAAACAGATCCACCTTCTTGCATATGCAAATTAAACAACTGCTTCATTAAATATACCTTATTTGAAGCGGAGGGTTTTTCATACAAATTAGCTAACGTGGTCATTAACTCTACCATAGTTTTTGCCTGTGACAAATTGGATATCACAGTGGAGGCCAGACTCAGTCTTATAGAACCAAGAGCCTTTCTGTCAAGAACTTCCCATTCTTCATCCTCCATGTCCTTGGGCTTCTTTGCTATCCCACCTAACGGTAAGTAAAGATCCTTCTGATACAGATAGTCCTCTATCTGCATTCTCCAGTGCTGATAGTTCTTGCCATTAAACTTTTCCATTCTCAACTTACTTTCCTCTGCCATTGCTTCTCCCACTCAAACAGAAATCCCTGTGAGCAACCTGTAATCCGAACACACTACACAGATCTGAACCACCTGTTAGTGAACCTGAGCTCTGACACCACTTGTTGGGGATCAACCAACAATGGATTACACTTATGAAAGCAATCAATGCGGAAATAAATCAGATAGATAAGTAACTGAAATGATAAATAGCACAGAACAAGATATACAAGAAAACACCCTGAAAACTTGTATTAAAAACTCTTTACAATAGGAATACAAATGAAGAACTTTGTTCTTCCACACCTCTCTCAGATGCACACAAGATCTCTCACTAGATCTCTATTCCTTAAGAGTTCTCTCTAAAGTACAGTCCTTCAAACATTCACAATGTTCTACTTCGTACTCAATTACACTCTCATACACTTCATCATCTTACAATAGCTTAGAAGATCTCTCCTACATATAGAAAATAGGAGACTTGAGCATGCTCTTACAACAAACAGTTAAGCCTCTTCAACAAGGGCTCTAAAAATAACATTGCTAACAATAGAGACGCGATCATGAGTCTACAACTCAAACTCATCATGCAAACACTCGCTTCTGTCCTCGGAAATAGCTCTCTGGACACGCAGGTAACCGACGTCGGTTCCTGTCTGTTCGCCTGTGACCATCGCCGGCCGACCATACTGCCGACGTCGGCGTCTCTGAACTTCAACTGACCGATGTCGGTCGCTCCTGACCGACGCCGGCGTCTGTGTAGACCCGAACTTGTTTGTCTATGCTCCTTGGTGAAGCTTTTAGCTCCACATACCTAACACTAAGTTGTTTGCATGGGTTTTTGACAAGGGTAAGTTATTGGAAGGGTTTTTTGGGAGGTTAGATAGGTTTCATTTTTATTTTCTTTTAGGATTTTATGGTTAGAAATGGTATAAAAGGGTTTAATTACTATTTAACTATAGTAATTAAGTCTAATTAACCTATGTGGTAAAGGTAAATGGGTGAGGTGAATGCAATTATTTTAAATAATTATGAATGAGGATAAATTATTGTAGAAATAACATAATAATGTGATGATGCACCAAGTTATTACACAAGGGTGTATAAAACTAACATCTACATTTACTCATCTTTATGGAGTGGTATGCAATAATGGGTTGTGAGATAAAAACTATAAGGTGTCTAATTCCCCAAGTTTATTATGAGAAGGTATTCCACCTCAAACCAAGTGTTGAGAAGTGAGATGAAATGGATGATGGGTTTGAAAAATATGAATGGTAAAATCCATAATGGGGTGAGTGGGAATAGATAAATGGGTGATAGTAAAAGACAATCAAAAGTGCAGATGGTGGAAGGAAGTTCCAAAATTATACTTAAAAAAATAAAAATAAACTCAAGGGGTAACTCCTTAAATACTGATTCGAGTAACAAAATGCCACAACTAAAATAGGTGGGTGAAATTCAAGGTTATTAAGAGAACAAAAGATAGGAATGGTGAATCATAACATCCGATGTGCATATGGTGTATGTATTACCTATATATGAATTTTATAGAGATAAAATATACCCTCAAATCTTATAATGGGAATATGATAAAAAAATTGGTATGCCTTTAAAGAGATTGGAAAACTAACAAGGGGTCAAAATACTAAAGTCAAAAGTGTAATAAGAGACAAAAATGGGATAGCTGAAGCAAAGAAAACAAGATGGGGCTTGGGAACTAAAATGGGAGCATGTGAAACGGTCCACAAGTGAAAAAAATTCAATAAGCTGATATAATTGACATCGATCTAAAAGGGTTCAATGTAAATTTAGGGGATCGACATCGATTGGGGTGATCAACATTTATTATGAGAAAGGATATATATAGGCATCTAACATGGCATAAGGTTCATTTAGCTATCAACGTGAATAAGAATTTGAGAGAAAAATTTGATGTATGTCAATATTACAAGTGGATGTAAGAGACAATGTAGGTAAGTGGGAGTGGATGATGATGATGATGATTACAGTATGAGGTAGTTGTTGATGTATTTTTGGCTAAATTTAGTAATGTATTTATTTTTTTGGTAGAATAAATTGGGTTTGTTAGGAAATTTAGTGGGGGGAAAGGAAATTATATTTTTAATTATGTTTTTTTGTATTTTAATAATGTATGACCCAGGGGAAAAAAAATTGGGTTGAAGGAATCAATGTTGATCCATAATAGATTGACATAGTTCAAATGGGTTGATAGTGATCCATAATGATAAATATCAATTGGGGTAAAATTAGCATTGATATTGAGAGGATGGATATAAATTATTAAACTTAGGATTTTGATTAACAAAAAAGATGTTTTTGATAGGCACAAGAGTTGCTGATGATGAGAGACAGGGTCCCTTCACTATTGGGGTAGTTATAGGAGTATATGAGTGATGAAGATTGGGCTCATCTTGAGGTAGTTAGATTCAAAAGGATTCACCATTATCATCACTTCCATTAGGATATTAGTATGATAGTTCCTTTTTTAGAGTGGTAGAATTATACCACTAATACTTTTAGGCTACCGACTGGTGAGATGACGATCACTATAGAGGACATCCACAACATTGTTTGAGTATCAATCCTAGGTAATCATACATATACTATATATGAGGTGGGTGATCAATAAAAATATAATGAGTATATGACAAGGATGCATTAGACATTAGATTATTTTTTGGGGGGTCTCTTTCCAACCATTATATGACTAGGATCCTATAGAGAGACTAGTGATGATGATGATGATGTTGACACTAACTTGTTATGTACTACCTGATTCTAGGGGAGGATTTCTACCATGGAGATTTATTAGTGTTATAGTAGACATGGTGGAGTTTTAGATGGTTTTTTATTTGGCACCCACACTATTAGGGTAGATATATAGGGAGTTGTGGAGCTATCATACTAGATGTCGATTAGGTCTAGACATCACATTTATATCACATTGTTAGGTATATGATCACATCCATATGATTCACCCTATAAGTACCCCATGGACTATATTTAGAGAGATTATATATAATTTACACTTCCTTAAATGGAAGGAAGATCTAATTTATCCACATTTAGATAGGGTAATATAAGATCTAGTGTACTATAGATATGTGTTTAGTAGCTTATAGGTAGGAGATGTTATTTGGAGGCCTTATGTAGACTTAATAGCATGGCCTAGTTTAGTAGTGGAGATAGGTGATGTTTCTTAAGAGATATGGGTACATCGATGATGGCTATAATACCTCAAGCTATTTTATTTTAATAGGGTCCATCGCTAGTTTGGATTTTTACAGGATGTCCTATTAGCCCCAAACTTATATAGGTGGGAGGATACATAGCTAGACTAACTAGCACCTGACACTATAGTGATTTTGATGGGGATATAGTAGGATCCCATGGTGAGTGACCTATATGACATTAGGTATATGGATTATTATGTAGTGTGGTTCGTAGCTGAGATGGCAAGGAAGTAGGAGAGAGTAGTGAGACCATGACATGAGGTGGTGGTGGAGGAGGTGATGGAGGTTGAACAAGATGATGAGAGAGGAGAGGTAGAGAAAGAGACCCAAAATATACACATAGAGGAGGCATGATTACAATATGTACACATGGAGGAGGGACCATTATAGGATGCCCCTACGCAAGAGCATATAGATATAGTTATAGTTACTACTAAGAGAAATAGTCTATGGGTTAAGCTATAAGAGGCATAGGCAACCAATATTACTTTATAGGGGTAGATTTCCACATTAAATATCAATCTAGATAGCATGAGAGGTCAGCAAGACTAGGCTATATAGGAGCATGATAGATACAGGGTAGATCTAGAGCGTATGATGTCTACTTTGGTAGATAATTCCACTCCAAACATTATAGGATCTAGTGTTGTGCCTCTAGATATGGTACCTCTCTAGAGCTACAAAGATTTAGTCATTGATATGTCCTATTATGAGAGGATTGTATAGAGGTGACTACCAAATGTGGCTTGGTTTGATTCATGTGTGGCTAGTCACAATAGATAATGGAAGACTCCTGGGGGGTCTACTAGTAGAGGGAGTGCAATGAGTCAAGGAGGGAATGATGAGGGAGGTGATATCATTCACCTTAGTAGGATTGATTTTACTGAGTAGACTACATTGGATGGGCTGAGAGCCCCAATGTATTTGTATTATGACATTTGTATAGACATTTGATATATATATATATATATATATATAGACAATTTATGTTTATGGATGGATCATGTGTGTTTTTATAGATGTATTGATGGCTATGGATATGTAGTATTTTGATAGATTATTGATGTGATGGATTATAGATTTAGATGTTATGTTTTTTAATTTTGATTATTGCTATCATGTATGTTATGGATGGATTATAAATTTGACATGTTATATTGAATTCAAATGTTAAATCATGATATGGAATTTTATTAATGGATTATGATTATGGATTCGGCTAGTTTTTGATATAGATCATTATTAACCTTATAGATGTTTATGGTTTTTAGATGGTTGAATGGAAATAAATTATGGATTTTAGGTTTATGCTTAATGATGAATTTGTATTATAGATAGATTTTAATGATTTATTATGATGGATTTATGGATTTTGGTGTTTATAGATGATGGATTTTCACATCATTAACTTGGACCATAACCAAAAGAGAACCTCTCATATGCATGACATATGCATCCTTAGCTAGTTGGTAAGAGATATTGACTCAACCTTGGTTAGCTAAAGCTTTAACCTTAGGAAAGGATGATACACTTTTGATAAGATGGGGGATGGATTGCTTTGGAGATAACATTCTTCACCTCATATTTCAAAATTAGAATTTATCTTTCAGAAATCACTTTTATACCAATGGGTAGACTGATCAATACAAGAAGCCTATAATTAGAAAGTTGATAAATATGTAAAGCTTTCATGTGATATTTATTTTGACAATTTATTTTATTGCTTTTACTACTTTTTGTAAGGACTTTTAAGTGACATAATTTTGAAAACTTATCGATGCAATAAGTATTTTTCTTGGTAGCCATCCTTCGAGGGAGTGATATACATTTTGACATTTTTACCTAGATATCCTTCAAGGGATTAGTCTATTATTTGCCATTATATTTGATTACAGTTGTGCTTTGAGGGATCAGCCTATTTATTTATCCCATTTTCACTACTTGATTTTGGATCCCAAAGATAATAATGCAAAGTTTGGCATAAAAGATACCTTAGGATAATTTCCATGAATTCAAGACATGAGATGATGGTGTTATCTTGGGAAATTAATGGTCTTTAAGAAATAAGGAAAATAATGATCTAGGGTTTCTCTCATTACAGGTGAAACTTATCCATGAGAGAATGCTATGAATATATCTAGGGTATATATATTCAAAGTTGAGGTTATAATGACTACCAAATAACCACATAAATATCATATCATTATTGGTATTTTATGATAAAGGGATATGATAGTATTTGAGATAAAATAACCAAAATGAGCTAAGATATATTAGTTATAGAAAGGGCATAGATGCAATGCATTAAGAGGTTCTCTTTCTAGTTTACCATTAAGAGAGGCCAAATGATATGCTCCATATCTATATTTATGGGTTATGATGTACGGTCCAAGCCAATTAGGAGCAAATTTACCCCTTTTACTTCATTCCATATTAGCGACATGTTGATTTTATTTAATTAAAAGGTATCTAATATTAAATTATTATTATCTTATATGTTGATTATATGCTCATTTTTATCATTCTTGATATATACGAAGGTGATCAAGGGCTGCCACATGATGCTCATCTAAGAGTTTGAACTGGGATAAATGCTCTTGATGAAAATATTGATAAAAAATAATGTCTTTTAGAGAGACACAAAGAGAGGGAATTTAAACTTCTAGAGGAAGTATAGCTTCCATACCATAAACTAAGGAAAAAGGAGTAGCACTTATAGGGGTTTAAATACTAGTTCGATATGCCCATAAGGACAAATTGATGCAAAGATGCCAATATTTTCTAGCTTTATTGATAACTTTGGTTAGTATTTTTACCAAGGTTTTATTAGATGCTTTTTTTTGACCATTATCCTAGGGATAGTAAGGCAAGGAAAAAATTAATTTGATTTTAAATGAGTCACATAGTACCTAGACATTCTTATTCTTAAAAGACTTTCCATTATCTATTATTATTTTATATTAGAATCCAAAATGATAGATAATGTGATGGTATATAAACTCCATAATATTTTCTAACTTGGTCAAGATAAGTTGCATAGCTTCTACCCACTTGGTGAAGTATTCTATAGTGGTAATGATGAAACTATGACACTAAGAGGACTTAGGGTTTATTTGCTCTATGAGATAAAGCCCCCATTGGGAGAATGGCCAAAAATCCCTTGCTTCCTACAAGGATTTACTAGGTACATGGGATAAGTTTGCATTTTGCTAACATTTTACACACCTCTTAACATATGTGCAACAATCTTGATTTAGAGTGGGCCAATAGTATCCTAGACATAAGATTTTTTTAGTGATTGCACAACCACTAAAGTGTCCACTGCATGACCCATTATTTACTTCTTAGATAGATAAGGTAGCTTCATGTTTTTTGGAGACAATGAAGAAGAATACCATTAAAACCATGATTATATATAACACCCCCTAGTATAGTATAATGAGTAATTTTATATTGAAAGACATGCCTAACACCTTCGGATAGATGGGGAGGAGATAGTCCTATAGAAAAATAAGTAAATATGTGTGCATACCATGGCTCCTCTAGGTTTTATTATATATTATTAATATATGGAAGATTGGTTCTCATGTAAGAAGGTTGGTTAAATCTTTGGATAAGGACAAATAGCTTGGAATCTTAAGATGAGGATGGGATGAAAGAGGCAAGAGATGCCATAGTATCAATGAACTTACTAGTTGATCTAGGAGTAGTTTGGATAGCATAACATTCAAAAGTAGATAAGATCTGATTGACCAAGGTATTATATAGTTGGAGGATATCATTATTGCATCGATATACATAATTAATTTGATTGACCACTAGTTGAGAATCACCATAGATATTAAGGGATATAACTCCTAATTCAAGGGTAGTTTGAAGGCCTATGATCAGTGCTTCATATTTAGCCATGTTATTGGTATAATCAAAGTCTGACTTAAAAGATAAAGGCATAGAATGCCTTGAGGGGGGATTAATATAATTCCTACACCACCTCTCTGATCATATTTGGACCCATCAAAGAATAGAGTAATTTGATATTCTAGGACTAATTGGGAAGTAGATGCAATAGATTCATTAAGAAACTCATAAGTGATTGGTTGGTTATTAGTAAGAGGTGATTTGCCTAGTTGATCAGTAATAATTTGACCTTTAATATATTTTTGATGGATAAATTCTAGATCAAACTTAGCTAGAAGCATAATCAATCATGCCATTCACTAATTTTGATAAGGTTGATAATGCATGAACTTAAGGGGTCAGTAGTCATAATTACATATGTCTTATGGTTAAGCAGGTATTGAAAAAGCTTAAAGGCTACAAGGAATAATGTTGGGCATAGTTTTTTAGCATGTGGATAATGTGTTTCATATTCTACAAGGGTATGACTAATATAATAAATAATTTATTCTTTATGATGCTCATCTCTATGAGAAAGCATAACACTAAGAGCATGGTTTGTAGCTGAGATATAAAGGAAGAAAGGTTTCCCTTCCTTAGGTGGAGTGAGAAATAGAGGTGATAAAAGATATGTTTTGAGTGTGTTAAATTCCTCTTGATAATTAATATCCCACACAAAGTGACGATCCTTCTTTAATAGATGGTGGAAAGGTTGACATTGATCAAAAAGCTCAGAGATAAAAAATAGATGGACTGGAGCTTGCCCTATAAACTACATAACTACTTAAGGTTGGATGGAGGAGGCATTTCAAAAATAACCTTTATTTTAATAGGATTGACTTTCATTCCATGAATAGAAAAAATAAAACCTAGGAGTTTACGCATCAAGACACCAAAAATGCACTTTTTTAGATTTAGATGCACATGATACCAAAGTAGATTATCAGAAACAACCTTAAGTACAGATAGGTGGTCCTTAAAAAAATTTGAATTCTTAAAGAGGTCATCTACATATTCTTTGATGGTTTTTTGGATTATGTCATGAAATATATAAGTCATGGCTTATCGATAGGTGATTCATACATTATTTAGGGTGAAGGGCATAACATGGTAATATAAGGTCCCCCAAGGAGTAATGAATGTAGTATTATGTTGATCCCCTACTATAATAAGTATTTGATTGTAATAAAAAAGACCATCCATAAGGGATAACATTTCATGGCCAATTGCCAAGTCCACTAGTTGGTCAATGTTAGGGAGAAGGAAATCATCTTTTAGATAGGCAAGATTTAAATCATGAAAGATAGTATAAATAAGAAGTCCCCTTATAGGCTTAGTGATTGGAATGATGTTGGGCATCCACTAAGGATACTAAATGGGTTGAATAATGTTAGTGGATAAAAGGTGTTGCAGTTCCTCTTTTACTAGGAGTGAAACCCAAGGATACATTTTGTAAAGCTTTTGTTTTACCAGCATAGCATTAGGAAAAGTGACAATATTATATATAATTATTGTGGGATCAATACCCAAAATATCACTATAACACCAAGTAAATTCCATGCTATGATATTATAAAAATTTAGTAAAATCCTAATTTTCTTGAGAAGATAAGGCTTTGCTAATTTTAATAACTCTCAAGGTTTTATAAGATCTAATATTAATATCAAAAATGGCTTTGTTTAATAGGATAGATGTTTCAGATGGAAGAGAATTGCATAAATAAGAGTTTTCAACAACTAAATGAGTCAAGATTGACTCATCATCTTGACACTAATGAATAGGGATAGTTGGCATATCAGTTCCTATTAAATTAGGATATGTTAAAGGGATGGTTTGATTCTTGCCATTACAATGAAATATGAGCGGTTATATGGAGATCATATTGAATAAAAAAATTAGGAGGGATGGATAAAATGTCACTAGTTGAGGAAGAGATATCAGATGATGAAGATAGCACTTCTTCTTCAAAGAAAAGTAGAGGAATGGGTTTAGGAGAATATTTAGAGTCTTTCAAATCCTAAGCCATGCTTTTCATGTGGTTTTATAAAATCTCTTAATGTGATGTCATGGGGACCCTACTCATATTTACCCATGATGAAGCCTTTCTAAGCATAACAACAAAGGTAGGTTTGTGTAAATTGGGGTTTATTGAGAAATGAGAAATTGGATGTGAAGGGTTTAGTATGGGTGTGATTATTAGGACCTAGGGTAGTTTGATCAATTCCACCATATATTAAGTGAGTATGTAAAAAAGGTGGTCCAAATGGGATGAGCTAACCTAGGCTAGGTGGATATAGGGGTTGTTTTTTAGGATGATCATCTTCCATAGGAGTGGGTAACATGTTAATGTATAATAACTAGTATTACCCCATTGAAATATGTTACTCCATGGAATCAATGGACTCCTAAGCTGGTAGTTTTGAAGGAGGAATAGTTTTGATAGTCAAGGCTTGATTATAAGATGAATATGGGATTATATCAGATGAGGGTGTTATGAAATCACTTAGTTTAAAAGTGAAGTTGCATGATTTGAAGGGATGAGGATCGACAAGGATGATGTGTACCTAGCCTTCATGCTCATAATTAAGGCATCAATGGACTATGGAGGGGACACATCACATCACATAAATCCATGGATGTCCTAACAAAATATTATATTAAAAAGTTCCCTTTATTACATAAAAGAGTTCATGAAGGTTGTGAGAACCTACACAAATGGGAAGGACAACCATTCCTACTGTGGGTGCTACCATGTTAATGAACGTGTGGAAAATTGCTAAAGATTGGGAAATAATGGTTTATGGTAGTTGTAATTATTTGAAAGCATGTGAATAAATAATATTTATACTAGCCCCATTATCAATCATAACTCTTTTAATTCATGCTTGATTTATTTGAGTTATGATGAAAAGTGGGGGATCTTGATATTTAGGTGATAGAGGAGCAACCTAGAAATTAGAGAAAGTAATAGTGGACACCATTTGGAGGGCCCCTATAAATGTTGATAATGGTTGAGGCTCATCTAGGTGGACCTTAATATCTTGGATAGCTTTTATCATTGCTTGTCAATGGTGTGGAGAGTTTTTGATAATTTCATATAATGACATTTTTATTGGTGTTTGGTGGAGTTATTTTAATATGGATATTTATACCAACTCCTTAGCTTCAGTTGGGGTCATTCCTATAATATAGACTTCAGGATTTTGTTTATATGGTTTAGGTGTATTATGGGTAGAGGCAGATATAATTGAAACCTTAGATTTATTGGGATTATGATTTTGATTTTGAGAATGGGTGGTTACATGTACAACATCGATGTGTAATAATGGAGGGTCCAAAGGAAATATCAACTCTTTATCACTTATAAGACTAGTAAGATTATGGGAAGGTAGAATAGATGTAGTAGTGACCTTTTTCTTAGTAGTATTATCATTTATATAATAAATTAATATATCATCATATTAGACTATGTTTTGGATTATGGCCTTAAGGACTTTACAATTTTCTATATCATGTCCACGTACTTTATGATATGCACATATTTCTTGATTTTTATACCAAGAAAGTCTTTGTGGGTGATGGTTAATATACCATATAGGTGGTATAATAATGAGCGATGTATCCAAAAAATGTTTTAATATTACAACACAAGATCATTTTAAAGGGTCATGTTGTGGTTTTGCAGTAGGTTGTATAATCTCTATTGGCAAAGTGTTGATTCTTTCATTTTGATGTTTGGATTTTATAGTAAGGATGACCTTAGGCACATTTTATTTAAATGGGATTTTAGCACAAGATGGTGGATATCAAGATGGAGGTTTGGCTAATAATGGGGGGAGATTTTGCATTTTCTGATGTGTTTAAATAGAATAACCTATGATAGGTATAGAAGATGGATGAGGACCTAAAACAGATGATGGAGATGATACAAAAGGGATAAGCCCTTTGTTTTTTCATGTGTTGAGAATAGAGGGGGTATTTAGTCTAAGGGTTTTTACTTTTGACCCTTGAAAATACTGACTTTAACTTGAGGATGAGATAGGGATTTGTTTGGTTGAATACCAAGACAATTGTCCTAGCTATTGATGATAAGAGGCTTACCCTTTCCCTTAATATTTTTAGTGTAAGGAGGTGTTATGATAGAGGATGGTTTCAAAGGGCCTTAGTTTTAGGAAAAATGATATGATACTATTATATTATGATTTAGGTACATACCATGAAGAGGTTTGCTAGAGATCAAAGGGGTGGATTGTTCAACTCTATAAGTATCAAGATGTTTATCTATGACATCCTAAGGAGTAGTTTCATTTTCCACTTTAGGAGATTCAATGAAAGAAGATGAAGGGGATGGTTCACATGAAAGATCCCATGTAATGAGATCAAGGATCTCTATATAGGTTTTGGGAGTTGTTTTGATAATTTTAGATTGACTTATATCAAAATCATCTCTTATAAGGATATCCAAGATCAGAGATTTCTCTAGAACTTGTTTAGGCAATAAATGATAATAGATTATATCAATCATATGTGTAGCCTAATTTTGTATTTATCTAGGTTTAGCTTATATTATGTTTGATTTGGATGGATGGTTTAGAAATGGCTATCTAAAAATATCAAAATATTGATTATGATGAGCATTTGGATTGTCCAAATAGAGGTCCCCCTTGTCAATGAGGTTTTGTACTAACTATTTAAAGGATTGGCATCATTCTATGTCATGTGTTATTACCCTATGATAAACACAAAACTCACCCTCTTTATAAAAAGTGGGTTTAGGATGTGCATCATCAATTGGATTAATTAGAGGGAGCTCAATAACATTTTCTTTTAGGAGTTTATCTAATATAAAAGTATAAGGTTATCTTAAACGGGTATATTTCTTAGGGGGGAAATGAGTAAGGCCCCTAGGTGGTTATGTTTTTGAAGTGGATGGTCATAATTGATTGGGTGTTCGAGGGGTATAAGTTTTTAAAATAATAGCATTTGCTACCCCTTTTAGTTTAGGTTTATTGTTATTACTTTTCTATGGGTCAAGTTTGATGTTTTTATTGTATAACTTAACTTTTCCCTCTGCAATGTCATGAATTTTGAGTTTTCATGCCATGGTAAAATCTTTGTCAAAAGTTTTTAAAGTTTGAATTTGTAATATGGATGAGATATGTTTTTAACATGGATGAGATATGTTTTTAATTAATCTAGTCTATGGAAAGAACAAGGTTAATTGGTTGATGAGGCTATACCAACAACCCAGAAAGTCTGATATGGATTCATCTTCAAATTGTTGAATGGCATATAAATCCATGATAGTCACTTTATGAGCAATGTTGATCGAGAAGTGTTGTAATAAAATTTGGGCCAATTACTCAAAGGAAAAGAGAGAATGATAAAGAATGGAATTGTACCAATCTAATATTTCCCTTGCTAACGACATGGGGAAATTCCTAAGTAATAACACATCATCATGTGCTATAAGGTAACATGCATGTCGAAAGGATCTAAGATGTTATTGGGAATCTTCCTTGTTCTAAAATTTAGTAAACTTGGGAAGTTCCCATTGTGAGGGATATGGTCAGATAGGAACACATGGGTGGATAAGCTCATTATATATTTGCTCATATGTGAGCATATTATTTTTTCCAAAGGTGGAGGCTTCCAAATTAGCCATCCTATTCATAAGGATGCTTATGAGTTCTTCTTAAGTGTTATTTTGAGGCACAATTTATAAGATACCTTGCTAAAGAGTTTGAAAAGTTAGCCAAGGAACAAATAGGGGTTGTGAAGAAGAGTATCCAACTATAGTATACATAATGGGTTCGGATGCCACCATGTACTATGGAGTTCATAGTAGAATATTCTACTATATAGAAGATTGGAAATAAGTGGTTACCAATGGTTGTGATGAAGCCATGTACTGGGTAACCAAGGAGACATATTGTTTGGGAGGTTGTGTTAGAGGGATTTATTATGTGTGAGGGATTTGTTATGTGTGTGGGATTTGTTGTGTGTGAGGTAGATCTTGAGAATTTTATTCTAGAGTCATTTTGACAGGTGGGATACTTGTAGGAATTGATACTACTAACATTTAATGAGGAATAGTGGATGTAGGCTGAGTAGTATAAGTAATTTGAGTTTGAGTAATAGAGGTTGGAGAATTGGTAGATACTACAAGTGGTTAGTTTTTTAAATGTTGCATCACCTAGGTATTAGAACCAGATAGAAGAGATTTTATGGAAAATCTTACCATGGCCATGGTAAATTCTACAATTTTTTCAATACCCTCAAAAGGCATCACATATTTATATCAAGAATCTTGGGCATGGGGGAAGGAGAAATATGTATTGATAGACTATTAAGATAATAATTAAAAGGAATGGGGTTATTGTCCAATATTTATACAAATGAAGGATCTCCTTGAGGATAAAAGTGTGGGAATACAAGATTCTCAAAGGACTTAGGGGTAGAGGAGGAGATAAGTGTATGTTCCATAGGAGAGGATGTACCACTCTCCTTGGATTCTTTCTTTGACTATTGTCTAGTTAAAACCATGAGAAAAAAAATCAAAAAACAGAAATAAAACAACAATTTATTTTTTTTAAAATTATCTCGCTTTAAGGTTTGAATGACAGATGCACAAACTAAAGGCTTTCCAAAAAAAAAATTTTATCTCTTTTAACTTTAAGATGTGAGAGGAAATAAATAAAAAGGATAATGAATGTCCTAAGAAATGGTAATCTAAGGATGGTTTCAGGTGTTTTGTTTTATCACTCAAAGGAAATATTTATTAGTATTAGTATGTGGCTTGATACTCAGGGCTTGATCCCCTCATGTCACAATCCCATAGCCAGTGTGGGTGCTTAGAAAATATATATCGATGGTCCAAATATTGTACTCTAGCAAAGAACTAAGTTAGTCCTCCCCTTGGTGGTGAAATCCAAGTGGGATCACTAGGAAAAAGGTTGCCACAAGGTAATGAAATACTTGTTGATTTCCTTATGTCAAGTGTTTAGATGTACTAATTTATGAAAGTGATTTGTATTATGTGTGGATAAAGTGATGACTACAATAGATTATTGCCTATATTATTCTATGTGATATAACCTAAGAAGGAAATATGGATGTAATGCATTTTATCCTTAAAAGGAAAAAATGTAAATTTTAATGTTTTTTGGATGAATGCATCTGTAGACACCGCAAACGTGTCTGCACCTTGGTTCTCCCCCTTGGTCCTTTCTCCCTCCTAGTCCTCCTTGGTCCCTAACCCACCTAAGTCTTATTAATTGGAAATAAACATCTATTTTTAATTAAATAAGGCCCCCTTTCCACCCTACCCTTGCCACCTTGGATCCTCCCTTGAATCCCTCCACCTTCCCCCTAGCATTTATTAGGCCAAATCTCACCATTATATCCCCCCACGCCCATTTTGGCATCCTTGTGACCGTTCTTCCCATGACCCCTCACCCGACGGCGTGCAAGAATGGGCAGAGGCTATTTTTAGCCTCTGTGCCCATCCTGCGACCGCTGACGTCGGTGACCCTTCGGCCGATGTCGGCGAAACTGCCGACGTCGGCAGCCTTCATTATCCCTTTCTGCATCCGTTGCAGCCCCTGGACTCTTGAGCTCAAAAACAGACTTCTCTTGACACTTTGGCTTTCATCTCTCCTCTGTCTTGACCTCGTGTAGCAACAGCAACAGGTGAAAAGGCTCTGGATCAGGTATTCTCTTCTTACAACAAGTGTTCTGTGGCTCCAGCAACATTTTCTCCTCTCTTCATTTAGCAAGCTAAAAGGTAAGCAAGTCTGGTTTTTTATTTCATTTCTTTAGTTTTTAATCATCTATCTTCTATTGTCTTCTGCTCCCTCTGTCCTTCCCCCTGAGAGGCTGCAAAGCCTTCTCAGGCCCTGTCCTCTGTGAATCCTCCTCTTCCTTGTCCTCTGTGTCTCTTCCTCTTCCCCATCTCTCTGCCAAGAAGACCTTGCATCAGGCACCCAACCCGAACCAGACCACTCCCCAATCCATCCAAACTTGTCCCCGTTCAGTCTCAGACCCATCCACAGTCCAGAAAGTAACCCAGACCCGACTACAGGCCACAACCCCGACCGATGCCGGTCACTTCCCCAGCCAACGTCGGCAGGATAGCCGACGCCACCAGATCAGATAACCGACGCCGGCGACATTACCGACCTCGGCGACTGTCATCAGTCCTACAACTCTTTCAGGTAATCATTTTGTTTTCTTCTTTCCTTTCTAATTTCTTTGTCACTTCTGTATTCTGGCATTCTGTCTTTTATCAGTCACTTATCTCATCAAAACAGTGGGTTGACCTCCCTTAAGGAAGTTTTTACACTTCTGGGAACAAGCCTTTGCTTAGCAACCCACTGCCCATCCTTCTAACGTTTTTCTTGTCCAAGTTTCCTTTTTTTCTTGCAGGTGTCATTCCTCCACAGCCAAAGAGGAGTGCTCACAAGCATCTGGATTTATGGTGTGCAATCTTTAGTCCAGGTACTTCCCAAGCCTTGTCCATTACTTTCTTTTAGTTTCTTTCTTTATGATCTGAAAAGCAAATTTGAGGTAGAAACATCTCTGGCACGCCCGGTGGGACACTAGGTTCCTCCTGGGTTCCTTTTCCTTTTCATTCATTTAGGTGCATTTAGGCTCCTTTCTTCTTGTCTCTTTCTTCTATTCCAAATGACACTATAAGCAAGGCTAAAACAAACCTTTCTTCCTTGCATTCTAGACTAGTCTAAATATCATACTCTCAACCCTTTCTCAATCTTATCTTCATAACAATATCACATTTCGACTTGGGCATTAAAACGTATTGCACTTTCATTTCTGCTTGTGCTTGCATTAGTCCACATCTAGTAACTTAGGCGCATATTGAATAAACCGTAGACACTTGATGTTACACTACCGAATCACATGCACTAAAACACACATAAAACATACCTGAGACAAGGCCCGACTGGGATTTCATCACCCAGCGGATACCTTACCCGTCCCGGTGACCCCACTTGGATTTCATCACCAAGGGGGAAGCCCACTCCGTTCTCTGGCGGAGTCTAAACTCTAGGCGAGGTATATCTTGGCTAAGCGAGACCAGCTAACCACTGGAATCGTGAAGTGAGGGGAGCTTGCTCCTTAGCACCAGGCCACGTACCAGACCCTAACACAGATCTTTGAGCACCTAAAACAACACCTAAAACCATCTTTTAACCGCCTTCTTCTAGGACCCATTTTTTAGCCAATCTCCCTAAACATTCATCTAAGGCATAAGCCACAAGTTTCTAAGGTTAATTTATAGGATTTATCGCTTAGGCTTGTCTGTCTTTCTCTGTTCTCCTCTTCTCATCTGTTTGTTTGAGTGTGTGAGGATGCTTTCTTCTTTGTTTTTCCAAGAACCTTTTGGTTCTCTGGAAAACACAGTCACCGACATCGGTTCTGCCACCGACGTCGACTTCCCCTGTCACCGGCATCGGTCCTGCTACCGACGTCGGCTTCATCTGTTACCGGCATCGGTTATCTGACCGACGTCGGCTACATTTCCTACCGACATCGGTTTTTCAACCGACGTCGGTCTCTGTCACTGTCCTTTTTTTCCAAAACCAGCAACCTGAAACCTGTCCCTTCTCTGTCAAAGACTTCATCCTGGTCTTCTGAAATTGAGCAACACAGTTCCTGAGACCTGAACCTCCTTTGCCTTGCATGGTTTTGACTCGTAGCCAAGCCAAGGCTCTTGTCGACCACGCCTGCCATCAACCACTTCCGTCCACCCCATCCGTGACCAGGCCTACAATGGAGTTCAACTCGGAGACCGAAAGAACTCCTGCCCGTCCAACCCCGCCGTAGACTCCCATTGTCCAAGAGGGGGACCAAGACTTCGAGCGATTCTTGGACCTCAACGTCAAGGCCTTGCAACACTATCTCGCGCATAGCCGAACGCGAGACTCCTTGGGCAATCTGATCTATGGAATGCTGACCTCCCTTATCGTGACTACAGCTGTATCAACAACATCCATAGTTCAACCTTCGGACATTCAAGCCATCGCTTTGACCACTGACCAGACTTTTACCAATCCTCCAGGTGTGGCCTCTCCCTCTATCATTGGGCCCACTTCCACCGGGGTTCCGGCCCCTTGTCAACCTCAACCCGCTCAACCGCTATCCACTCCATTTCAAAACCTTGTCGTCTCTATTCTGCCTACCCTGGCCCCTATCAACACCAGGGTGGCTTCTTACCCCTTGGCCCCCGTTACCACAGTCCAACCTCTCGTGGCAATAATGGGCCCAACTATGTCTTCTACCCAACCACCTCTAGCCTTCACCTCTGCCCCTGCGATTAGTCATCTGTACATTCTACAACCGACTATGTCGTATGCCTCCTCTAACCTCTTCCAAGTGCCCTACAACTTAGGGGGCGCGCAACCCGTCAATCCATCGGCAGACATCATCAAGATGCTGATGGACAAGATGACCAGTCTTGAGACCTCTATTTCTGGCTCGCACAACACTCTTTCATATGAGCAAATCTGCAACGAGCCCATTCATCCTTCCATCCCAATCAGACCATATCCTAGCCAGTGGGAGCTTCCGAAGTTTTCTCGCTTTCAAAACAAGGAAGACCCACAACAACACTTGCGGGCATTCAGACATGCCTGCTACCTCATTGGCCATGACGATGCGTTACTCTTACGCACGTTTCTTATGTCTCTCTCGGGTGCTGCACTTGACTGGTACAGCTCCCTTCCTAGCCATTCTCTCTTCTCATTCACACAATTGGCTCAGCTATTCCTCGACCACTTTTCTATCAACATAACCAAGAAGGTCTCAATCACAGACCTCTATTCTATTCGGCAATTCTAGGACGAGTCCATAGCCGACTTCGTTGCTCGATGGAGAGGCCTTATCAACCAACTCTCCTTTTCCTTGCCTCAGGCCGAGCTTATTGAACTCTTTTCTCAAGCCTGTGCCCGACATATCTCTTCCACCCTGAGGGTTCAAACCTTCCGCACTTTTGACGAGGCCTTCACGATGGCCTGCAAACTAGAGTTGCGTGCCATCAAGGAGAACAAAGTCAAGTTGTGGTGTAAGAATCCCAGCTCTAAGACCAATGACTCTTCTTCTGCCAAGCCATCATCATCCAATTCTAAATCCAAGGCTTCAGTTAATGCCGTGGTTGTTAGACCTTCATCTTCTTCATCCAATCAACCTGAGCCCTCTACATCTCAGAGCGCTACTCGGCAATTCCAGCAAAGATACGTGCAACGACGATATACTCCTCTCAGAGAATCATATGCGTCTGTGCTGGAAAATCTTCTTAAACAGGGAGTCCTCAATCTCCCTCAAGCCCGACCTCCTCCGCAATTCGATCCCTCACACGCCATCCCTGCGTGGTATAGGGAACAAGACTTCTGCAGCTTCCACCGTGTTAAGGGCCATGACACGGAAAACTACAAGACCTTTAAGAACATAATACAAGACATGCTTGAAAAGGGGGATCTCATCTTAGACAATCCAAATGCACCCCCTAATCAGGCCATTGACATCTTCAAACAACCTTTCCCCAATCATCCGCCAACTCAGAACAATGTCCAGACCTTAATTGACGACAATCATGAGCACAATATTCGGACAGTCAATACGGTCTCTCCTTTCGTCCCCAATCAGCCTCTTGAGGTTAGTCCATCAATCAGTCCATCACATGTGGGCGAGCCTCTCTCCCCGGCTAGTTCTCCATTGACCTCTCTCATCTTGGAGGATGCCTCGGCCTTACCAGCACCTCCGGTCTCGCCATCTTCCTTTCTGCAGCCTATGGAGGACCCGACCCTTCCTACTCCTCAACCGCAAGTGGAGGGCACCGTCATCCCTGCCCCTTACCCGTTGGAGGAGCCTCGCTCCCCAGTTTCTTCTCCACCCAGGGAAGAACCTGTCTCCCCTTCGTCTTCATCTAAATCTATCATGACTTCACCACACCATGCGTCTAAGACCACTACTCCCATCTCGTCTTCAACCTCGCAACCATCAACATCTTCCTCTCAGCCATTTTCCCAGTTAGTGAAGAAGATCGAACTTCTCCCTTCGAGGAAAGTGACGCCTCAGGTGTTGTGGGAGCGTCTTAAAGCCCTTCAACATACCCGCGCCCTCTCATCACATGCCGCTAATCCTCCTAAGGCAGAATCTCGTCAGACTCTTGACAAAGACCAGACTCTCAAACCTCAACCAAACCCGTCTAAACCAAAGCCTGCATCTATCTCGTCTAAACCCATCAAGTCATTTGGCGTTCGTCCTATCTCCTCCCTCACTCACCCGCAAGTGAAGGTGGACTTAGGCCAGACCTCGACCAGTAGTAGTCTTCCAACCAAGGCGAAGAAGACTGCCAGACCATAGAAACGAACGTCTCCTTCCCCGTCACCATTGCCATCCATTTTGGGCCCCCATCCTTCGACCTTGGCTAGCATCCTTCCCACTCCGGCCTTCAACCAAAACTCGTTGCCTCCTTTGCTTCCTCTGCCTACCTCCAGTCGTCCCTCTCTCAAAAAGGCGGTATCAATCATCAAGAAAGAGCCGTCTCCATCTGTCACCGCGCCATCAACCCATAAGGTGATACGGAAACCTCTTCTAACCTCGCCTAAGCAAAAGTCACCAACCTCGCGCATATCAAATAGCATGGACCCCCTATTGGGCTCATACTCATCGATATTGCACCGACTTCTCCAGACTTCCGACATAACCCTTCTGCCCATCAATCCTTTCCAACCTCTCGGGTCCAAGCCCTCCTGGTTCGACGATACGAAAATTTGTTTATATCATCGTACACCAGGACACGACACCGAGACTTGCTGTGCCCTCAAGGCTGTCATTCACCGCCATATGGAGAAAGACACTCTTCTCCTTGAGGACACTCTTGACCAGACCCGGACTCCTTCCTGTCCAACCCCTTCAAACACGTCAACATCTCACCAGCAAGACATGACCCCTTCTTCGCCTCCCATTTTCGAAATCAATGCTATCTGTATAACCACTAGATCGTAAAAGGACAAGGCCAAGGAAAAAGCTGCCATTCCTTGGACCTATCCCTTCGTCAAGCCACCCCTTGCGCCCAAGCCTAAAATCTCTATCCTTGGCACGTCCCAACCTTCTTCGTCTTCATCTTCTGGGCCAATTCACGACTCCATGCTGAAGCAGCTTCACCAGACACCTATGAAGATATCTCTTTACGACCTTATCGAAACCTCGCCTCAGCACCGTCAATCCCTTATCCAAGCCTTGCAAGTAGCGGGGGTCCAACCCGAGGACCCCCAACCACTCACTGCCCTCATCCATTCCTTGTCTCCTGTCACTTCCATCACATTCAGCGATTCTGAGATTCCCACATCTAACATGGAAGATCAGGATGCTGCCCTCTTCATCACTGCCTATGTTGATCGGACACGCATTAAACGCATTATGATCGACGGCAGCGCTAGCATCAACATAATCTCTACCCACGCCTTTGATCAGCTGGCTCTTCCCAAGAACTGCGTCTCCAAAACTGACGCGATCTTACGCTCTTTCAACAACACCACCGCCACGACCATTGGCACAGTCATCCTCCACATTCACGTAGGCCCACGCACAGTCCCGGAGCTCTTCTATATCATCGAAGGAGAGTTTCAATACAACCTTCTACTGGGCCGACCTTGGATCCGTGCCATGGCCTGTATACCCTCCACCCTGCACCATTATGTGAAGTTCGAGCATGACGGACAAGTCCACACCATTCCCGCTGACCCTTCACCCTTCAAGACTTGCAACACCACCTACCGTCCTAACGAAGTCCTCATTCCCCTCAAGCCGTCCACTCCGGCACCGCCTCCATCTGCGGAAGCTTCGACCAGTTCGCAATCGGCGGTTGCCCTCACCCCTCCTCTTCAAGCGTCAACCAAAGACCCCATGGAAGACATCTTCCAACGACTATCACTTGGGGAATATCGCTTGTTGACCCTCGACATATTCCAAACTCTGCAAGAGTATGGACGCCTTCACCTCAGTCCTAATTATGACCATCGGATCGGGACGGTCGTACCTTATGGTCCTCCTCACTTCCAAACCAACTTTGTCTATGGGGGGCTTAATCAAGATCCTACCAATGGCACTTCCCTCTCTTCACCCCAACCTTTCACATCTGGTTTCTCGTTTCTTGGCAACCCCGCCTTTGCACACAATTACCTTCACAGGTGTGCATGGAAGGGTTTTGGTTTCGGACGATATGAGCAGGGCTCCCATCAGCCCATCGAGCCGCTCAATGATCATGATGCCAAGAAACGGTATGGCCTGGGATATCATGACCCCACTCAGGCTCCTTCCGACCTTTGTCCCGAACCAACCATTGACCAATCTCTTCCAGACTCGCCCATTTCCCCTTCATCACCTACGGAGTCGGTGGTTTCCATCCCTCCTAGTTTTTTTTTTCCATAAACACCATCCACCTGGAACCCCTGACCTATCAGCTCAATGGGGTGCCCAGGTCTCTCCCTCTCATCTTTCCTAGCATGGTAGAGGATGAGTCGGCAACCATTCACACTGTCCACTGCGTTGACGATGACGCCATCCTTTCCTACATGGGTGCCGATGACTCTTTCGTCCAGCGTTTCCTCCCTTCCGAGACCCAGGTTATGTTAAATGAATCCACCATTGACATCAACCTCCCTTCTTCTTCCGATGTTCCTCACGTCTTAAAGATTGGCCAATCTTTAGACGCTCAGGAGCAGCTTGACTATGCCCAGTTCCTTTCCAACCATAGCAAGGCCTCTGCCTGGACTTACAGTGACATGCCTGGCATCGACCCCACCATTGCTACCCATAACATTGTCACCAAACCAGAGGCTAAGCCTGTTAGGTAGAAGCTTCGAAAGATGCATCCTCACGTTGCGCTTCTTGTCAAAGAGGAGCTTCAGCGCCTTCTTTCTGTCTCCTTCATCCAACCCATCGATTATCCACAGTGGGTCTCTAACATCGTCCCAATTACTAAAGCAACTGGGGGGATTCGGATCTGCACGGACTACGTGACTTTAACCTAGCCTGTCCCAAAGACGACTTTCCTCTTCCTAACATTGACCAGCTTGTTGATCTCACGGCCGGCCATGAAATGCTATCTCTCATGGACGGGTTTTCTTGATACAATCAAATCCTGATCGCACCGAAAGACCAGCACAAGACTACCTTTATCACCCCATGGGGGACTTTCTGCTATCGAGTCATGCCTTTCGGCCTGAAAAATGCTGGTGCCACATATCAGCGCCCCATGACTTACATTTTCCATGATCTCCTCCACAAAATCATGGAAGACTATGTGGATGACCTTCTCGGCAAGTCCAAGCTTCGCCACGACCACTTGACCATTCTCACAATCATCTTCTCTCATCTTCTGCAATACAATGTCCACCTCAACCCCAAGAAGTGTGTCTTTGGGGTCCTCTCAGGCAAACTTCTCAGCTTCATCGTTTCCTTTCATGGTATCGAGATAGATCCCGCCAAGATCCGCACTATTCTCGAAATGCCGCCCCCGACCAATCTCAAGCAGCTTTGCAGTCTACAAGGGAAGCTCCAGTCCATTCATCGTTTCATCTCGCAACTTTCAGACCGCTGCCAACCTTTTCATCACCTCCTTAAGAAAGACATCTCCTTTAAATGGGATAAGGGCTGTCAAGAGGCTTTTGAAGCCCTCAAAGGCTATCTGGTCTCTCCACCAGTCCTCATTCCACCTAAGGACGACCAACCCTTCTACCTTTATATCTCTGCCACCAACCATTCGTTAGGTGCCATGATCACGCACCGAGATGAGCATCATCGCGAGCAAGCGGTCTACTACATCAGCCGAACACTGGTCGACTATGAAACTCGGTATACTCATACCGAGAAACTCTGTTTGGCATTAGTCTTTTCCGCTACCAAGCTCCGCCACTATCTTCTCAACCACAAAACCTTTGTCATCACTCACACCGACCCTCTCAAGTACATGCACTCCAAGCCATATCAGAATCAACGTATGGCTCAGTGGCTCATGCTGCTTGCTGAGTTTGACTTCGAATTCATCCAACAGAAATCTATCAAGGGGCAAACCATCACTGACCAACTGGCGGATGCCCCTCTTCCCGACAACCAACCTTCACACTGTGAGTTCCCTGATGAGTCTATCGCTACCCTTTCCACCGATGACACTATCTACCAGATGACTATGTTCTTTGACGGCTCCAAATGTCAACTCGGTGGGGGTGCGGGGGTCATCCTCATCCCACTCGAAGGGGAGCCCATGCCTCTATCTTTCAAGCTTGACTTTGATTGTACCAATAATATGGCCGAATACGAGGCCTTAATTTTGGGACTTCAGACTGCCCTTTCTCTCCACATCAAGTCTATCAACATCTTCGGCGACTCGCAGCTTGTCGTTAATCAAGTTAACGGTTCGTATCTCTATAAAAATGAAGTCTTACAAAGGTATAAGAATCGTGCTGACCTTCTTTTGGCATCTTTCGACCATTACCTCTTGCAGACTGTTCCACGCTCTACGAACAAGTTTGCCGACACCATGGCTTCTCTTGCTTCGCATATCCCGTCTTCATCATCATCATCCCGCCTTTTTGTCACAGTGCATCGTGTACCTTTGCCTTCATACATCTCTCCTCACATCGACCATATAAACACTGTCAATTCTAGCCCACAAGATGACTGGTATAAGCAACTTGTGGACTACTTGTCTCTTTCTGTCACTCCTCCCAACCTCTCTAGCAATGCGCGCCGAGCTTTCATCAAGCGCACAGCTCGCTATACCATGCTAGGAGGTCTTCTTTATAAGCGAGGCTTTGATGGTCTCCTTCTTCGTTGTCTAACCCCCGCTGAAGCTTCTCATGCCGTAAAGCAAGTCCATGACGGGATTTATGGTGGACACTTCAGTGGAAACTTGGTTGCCAAGCGCATCCTTTGCCTGGGTTATTATTGGCCCACCCTTCATCAAGACTGTAGCGATTATGTTCGGCGTTGCATCAAGTGTCAGCAGCACTCTAACCTGCTTCATCTCCCCAGCCACGCCTTGCAAGTCGCTCAAGATTTTTGGCCTTTCTCTCAGTGGGGCTTGGATCTCATCGGTGAGATCAACCCTCACTCGTCTCTTCATCATCAGTCCATCATCACTGCCACTGGGTATTTCACCAAGTGGGTGGAAGCCGTTCCTCTTGTCTCCACAAAAGCCAACAAAATTGTCGACTTCATCAGCAGCCACATCATCTGTCATTTCGGTGTCCCTCACAAAATCATCACCGACAATGGCAAGTCCTTCAAAAACAAGACTGTCCAAAAACTATGCGACTCATTTGGCATCAAACTCAGCTTTTCTTCGCCTTACTACCCACAAGCAAATGGGCAGGCCGAGGCTTCCAACAAAATTCTCACCAAAATTCTCATGAAGGTGGTTGATGATACAGGAAGGGATTGGCACGTTCATATCCCCTTCGCTTTGTGGGCCTACCGCACTAGCATCCGAACCTCTACGGGTGCTACTCCCTTTTCTCTCGTGTATAGAACAGAGGCTATCTTACCTCTCAAAGTACAAATCCCATCTCTCCGCATCTCCCTGCATGACATTCTCTCCAACGATGACTTTCATCAAGATCACCTAGCTCAACTTGAGTTACTCGATGAGCGCCGTCTGGCTGCCCTTAATCATCTCCATGTCTACCAAAGTCACATAAAGCGGGCCTACGACAAAAATCTGCGAGAACGAGATTTCAACATCGGAGACCTCATCCTCAAAGAGAATCAGCACGTGACCAATATGGAGCGAAGTAAATGAGGCAAATTCGCCCCCAATTGGCTTGGACCTTTTATCATCACGCACAAGTATGGGTCAGGGACTTATCGTCTGTCTTCCCTTGACGGACGGCCAGAACCTGAGCCTCTTAATGCGTTGCATCTTCGACCATTCTTCTGCTAGTCGAGTACTCGTCTACTTGACACGTAACTTGAGCTCGTCCCTTGAGCAATCCTCGTCCTCTTAATCCTCATCCCTTTCAACCCTATTCCTCTTAACAAGTCCTCTACAACCCTTTTAGGATGCAATGATGCTTTGTCCTAATAAAAAGGGGCGTCCTTGAGCTTCTACAGTCTTGTCCGTGACTCTCATTTCTATCAATATATACAAGTCAAGACGTCAAAACATATCCATGGTCACTAAATCAAGTCAAAATCAAAAGACAGACTGATCCCTCGAAGGACAGCTATACTATCATTGCTGTATTACTAGACTGATCCCTTGAAGGACAGCTAGGCCAACTTATCAAACATTATCAAACAAAAATATAGACCACTCCCTCGAAGGATGGCTATGACTACTCTGGCAATAAACATCAACTTTTTTTAGAAGCTTCCCGCATCGATCAGCTTCGCAACCTGACCATTACATCAAATGACATCTCTATGAAGGCTTCCCGCATCGATCAGTCTGCGCCAAAAAAAAAAAAAAATGAGTCACGGACTTGGCTTGTAGTTGTCTTAGGGTCTCCTATAAAAGGGGCAAGGTTATTCCTGCTCTTAAACTGGGTTACCCTATCCTCCTCCTATCACCTGCTCAAGGGACTTTGAGCTCACTTTAATGTCAAAGTGATTCGATTACCGTTCTAACTCAACACTGGTCAACGACGTAATGCATGAACGGGGCTTTTGTTCTAACAACCCCTATCTGTGCTTCCTTTCTGGTCCTTGTCAATGAAAGACCAATTTGCCTTTCACCTTTTCTCTACACTTTGGTCACGCTTTGGCCACGTCAATTGTCGACTCATCCTTAAACCCAACCAACTTCAACATTTCTCAAATCCAGCCTCGACATTTTCAACATGACATTAGGCATCATCCTAGACTATTTCACATAGTTTCTATGGACACCAATACACATGGGAACTACCGACCAGACCCAATTTATGTTAAGCATAAACCAATACTTGCTGAAGCATAAATAGACCCTTCTATTCATTTTTAGCATACATCCATCGCGACTATGGAAACTTGCTAGAGATGAAAGACTCTCGACCACTTCTACAGAATACACCATCTGTAGCTTCCTTTTATCCTCATCTTAGCCTCATCATTTCAACGCTTGACCAATCTCATCATCGACCAATCTTCTCAATTTGTCCGAACTACATTGGTCTGAGGCCCTATGACCAGGGATATGTAGGCAGCACTCAGATACCGCATCTTCTGAGGTTAGCTCGACCACCCCCTTTTGTTCATCTCTATGATGGACAAACCTTCTCTTCTTTGACTCTTATCACACCCAACTTCGTGACCTTTGACCAAGACCTTTGACCAAGACCTTTGACCAAGACCAATCATCGACTTTGACCAAGACCAATCAATCCCTCTGACCCTTCCTCCCTTTTAGGGAGAACTACATCGGCTTGAGGCCCTATCACCAGGGCTATGTAGGCAGCACTCAGTTGACATAGGGTCTTCTGGGGTTAGCTCGGCCACATCCTTTCATCCATCCATCCTCTTGACCAATGACCATTGGAGATCATGCGTATCTTCTTTGACCTTCTTCCAAGCCAATGTTGCCTTGGTTGTTTTTGCGTGTGTGCTACCTCACGGCTGGTTAGCAGAATTGTCTGTAGACTATTTTTGACCATTCACAAGTATAGGATCGTGAGCCAGTTGATCCCTACTATTTGTGGCTTTTTCGTGTTTCTGGGAGCACTTCCTGAGCCCTGGATACCTGGGACATGACGACCATTTGGAGCTTCAGCTTAGATTGAGTGACCCGATCAGCAGATGACTAAATGCTGGGGCCCGGTTACTTCAATTTTGGCACTCCTTGACTCTCTACATGCGACAATTTGACCTGACCCTCTCGTGAAGTGGAATACGCGCAATCACGACTATGGCAGCGTTTTCACTCACTCTCTTCTATCCATTTCTCTGTCAAATCGACACTCGATCTTCGGTTCCCTTTTCTCGACTATCGCTTTGAGGGGGGAACACCTCATCCTTTTTTTGGGGCAACCAACTCCTATTTTTGTCTTGCAGTTCGTCTAGAACAACCAACAAGACAAAAAGGGGCAAATGTAGACACCGCAAACGTGTCTGCACCTTGGTTCTCCCCCTTGGTCCTTTCTCCCTCCTAGTCCTCCTTGGTCCCTAACCCACCTAAGTCTTATTAATTGGAAATAAACATCTATTTTTAATTAAATAAGGCCCCCTTTCCACCCTACCCTTGCCACCTTGGATCCTCCCTTGAATCCCTCCACCTTCCCCCTAGCATTTATTAGGCCAAATCTCACCATTATATCCCCCCACGCCCATTTTGGCATCCTTGTGACCGTTCTTCCCATGACCCCTCGCCCGGCGGTGTGCAAGAATGGGCAGAGGCTATTTTTAGCCTCTGTGCCCATCCTGCGACCGCCGACGTCGGTGACCCTTTGGCTGACGTCGGTGAAACTACCAGCGTCGGCAGCCTTCATTATCCCTTTCTGCATCTGTTGCAGCCCCTGGACTCTTGAGCTCGAAAATAGACTTCTCTTGACGCTTTGGCTTTCATCTCTCTTCTGTCTTGACCTCGTGCAGTAACAGCAACAGGTGAAAAGGCTCTGGATCAGGTATTCTCTTCTTGCAACAAGTCTTCTGTGGCTCCAGCAACATTTTCTCCTCTCTTCATTCAGCAAGCTAAAAGGTAAGCAAGTCTGGTTTTTTATTTCATTTCTTTAGTTTTTAATCATCTATCTTCTATTGTCTTCTGCTCCCTCTGTCCTTCCCCCTGAGAGGCTGCAAAGCCTTCTCAGGCCCTGTCCTCTGTGAATCCTCCTCTTCCCTGTCCTCTGTGTCTCTTCCTCTTCCCCATCTCTCTACCAAGAAGACCTTGCATCAGGCACCCAACCCGAACCAGACCACTCCCCAATCCATCCAAACTTGTCCCCGTTCAGTCTCAGACCCATCCACAGTCCAGAAAGTAACCCAGACCCGACTACAGGCCACAACCCTGACCGACGCCGGTCACTTCCCCAACTGACGTCGGCAGGATAGCCGACACCGGCAGATCAGATAACCGACGCCGGCGACATTACCGACCTCGGTGACTGTCATCAGTCCTACAACTCTTTCAGGTAATCATTTTGTTTTCTTCTTTCCTTTCTAATTTCTTTGTCACTTCTGTATTCTGGCATTCTGTCTTTTATCAGTCACTTATCTCATCAAAATAGTGGGTTGACCTCTCTTAAGGAAGTTTTTACACTTCTGGGAACAAGCCTTTGCTTGGCAACCCACTGCCCATCCTTCTAACGTTTTTCTTGTCCAAGTTTCCTTTTTTTCTTGCAGGTGTCATTCCTCCACAGCCAAAGAGGAGTGCTCACAAGCGTCTGGATTTACGGTGCGCAATCTTTAGTCCAGGTACTTCCCAAGCCTTGTCCATTACTTTCTTTTAGTTTCTTTCTTTATGATCTGAAAAGCAAATTTGAGGTAGAAACATCTCTGGCACGCCCGGTGGGACACTAGGTTCCTCCTGGGTTCCTTTTCCTTTTCATTCATTTAGGTGCATTTAGGCTCCTTTCTTCTTGTCTCTTTCTTCTATTCCAAATGACACTATAAGCAGGGCTAAAACGAACCTTTCTTCCTTGCATTCTAGACTAGTCTAAATATCATACTCTCAACCCTTTCTCAATCTTGTCTTCATAACAATATCACATTTCGACTTGGGCATTAAAACGTATTGCACTTTCATTTCTGCTTGTGCTTGCATTAGTCCACATCTAGTAACTTAGGCGCATATTGAATAAACCGTAGACACTTGATGTTACACTACCGAATCACATGCACTAAAACACACATAAAACATACCTGAGACAAGGCCCGACTGGGATTTCATCACCCAGCGGATACCTTACCCGTCCCGATGACCCCACTTGGATTTCATCACCAAGGGGGAAGCCCACTCCGTTCTCTGGCGGAGTCTAAACTCTAGGCGAGGTATATCTTGGCTAAGCGAGACCAGCTAACCACTGGAATCGTGAAGTGAGGGGAGCTTGCTCCTTAGCACCAGGCCACGTACCAGACCCTAACACAGATCTTTGAGCACCTAAAACAACACCTAAAACCATCTTTAGACCGCCTTCTTCTAGGACCCATTTTTCAGCCAATCTCCCTAAACATTCATCTAAGGCATAAGCCACAAGTTTCTAAGGTTAATTTCTAGGATTTATTACTTAGGCTTGTCTGTCTTTCTCTGTTCTCCTCTTCTCATCTGTTTGTTTGAGTGTGTGAGGACGCTTTCTTCTTTGTTTTTCCAAGAACCTTTTGGTTCTCTGGAAAACACAGTCACCGACATCGGTTCTACCACCGACGTCGGCTTCCCCTGTCACCGGCATCGGTCCTTCTACCGACGTCGGCTTCATCTGTTACCAGCATCGGTTATCTGACCGACGTCGGCCACATTTCCTACCGACATCAGTTTTTCAACCGACGTCGGTCTCTGTCACTGTCCTTTTTTTCCAAAACCAGCACCCTGAAACCTGTCCCTTCTCTGTCAAAGACTTCATCCTGGTCTTCTGAAACTGAGTAACACAGTTCCTGAGACCTGAACCTCCTTTGCCTTGCATGGTTTTGACTTGTAGCCAAGCCAAGGCTCTTGTCGACCACACCTGCCATCAACCACTTCCGTCCACCCCATCCTTGACCAGGCCTACAATGGAGTTCAACTCGGAGACCGAAAGAACTCCTTCCCATCCAACCCCACCGCAGACTCCCATTGTCCAAGAGGGGGACCAAGACTTCGAGTGATTCTTGGACCTCAACGTCAAGGCCTTGCAACACTATCTCACGCATAGCCGAACGCGAGACTCCTTGGGCAATCCGATCTACGGAATGCTGACCTCCCTTGTCGCAACTACAGCTGTATCAACAACATCCATAGTTCAACCTTCGGACATTCAAGCCATCGCTTTGACCACTGACCAGACTTTGACCAATCCTCCAGGTGTGGCCTCTCCCTCTATCATTGGGCCCAATTCCACCGGGGTTCCGGCCCCTTGTCAACCTCAACCCGCTCAACCGCTATCCACTCCATTTCAAAACCTTGTCGTCTCTATTCCGCCTACCCTGGCCCCTATCAACACCAGGGTGGCTTCTTACCCCTTGGCCCCCGTTACCACAGTCCAACCTCTCGTGGCAACAACGGGCCCAACTATGTCTTCTACCCAACCACCTCTAGCCTTCACCTCTGCCCCTACGATTAGTCATCCGTACATTCTGCAACCGACTATGTCGCACACCTCCTCTAACCTCTTCCAAGTGCCCTACAACTTGGGGGGCGCGCAACCCGTCAATCCGTCGGCAGACATCATCAAGATGCTGATGGACAAGATGACCAGTCTTGAGACCTCTTTTTCCGGCTCACACAACACTCTTTCATATGAGCAGATCTGCAACGAGCCCATTCATCCTTCCGTCCCAATCAGACCATATCCTAGCCAGTGGGAGCTTTCGAAGTTTTCTCGCTTTCAAAATAAGGAAGACCCACAACAACACTTGTGGGCATTCAGACATGCCTGCTACCTCATTGGCCATGACAATGCGTTACTCTTACGCACATTTCCTATGTCTCTCTCGGGTGATGCACTTGACTAGTACAGCTCCCTTCCTAACCATTCTCTCTTCTCATTCACACAATTGGCTCAGCTATTCCTCAACCACTTTTATATCAACATAACCAAGAAGGTCTCAATCACGGACCTCTATTCTATTCAGAAATTCGAGGATGAGTCCATAGCCAACTTCGTTGCTTGATGGAGAGGCCTTATCAACCAACTCTCCTTTTCCTTGCCTCAGGCCGAGCTTATTGAACTCTTTTCTCAAGCCTGTGCCCAACATATCTCTTCCACCCTGAGGGTTCAAACCTTCCGCACTTTTGATGAGGCCTTCACGATGGCCCGCAAACTAGAGTTGCGTGCCATCGAGGAGAACAAAGTCAAGTTGCGGTGTAAGAATCCCAGCTCTAAGACCAATGACTCTTCTTCTGCCAAGCCATCATCATCCAATTCTAAATCCAAGGCTTCAGCTAATGCCGTGGTTGTCAGACCTTCATCTTCTTCATCCAATCAACCTGAGCCCTCTACATCTCAGAGCGCTACTCGGCAATTCCAGCAAAAATACGTGCAGCGACGATATACTCCTCTCAGAGAATCATATGCGTCTGTGCTGGAAAAGCTTCTTAAACAGCGAGTCCTCAATCTCCCTCAAGCCCGACCTCCTCTGCAATTCGATCCCTCACACGCCATCCCTGCGTGGTATAGGGAACAAGACTTCTGCAGCTTCCACCGTGTTAAGGGCCATGACACAGAAAACTGCAAGACCTTTAAGAACATAATACAAGACATGCTTGAAAAGGGGGATCTCATCTTAGACAATCCAAATGCACCCCCTAATTAGGCCATTGACATCTTCAAATAACCTTTCCCCAATCATCCGCCAACTCAGAACAATGTCCAGACCTTAATTGACGACAATCATGAGCACAATATTCGGACAGTCAATACGGTCTCTCCTTTCGTCCCCAATCAGCCTCTTGAGGTTAGTCCATCAATCAGTCTGTCACATGTGGGCGAGCCTCTCTCCCCAGCTAGTTCTCCATTGACCTCTCTCATCTTGGAGGACGCCTCGGCCTTACCAGCACCTCCGGTCTCGCCATCTTCCTTTCTGCAGCCTATGGAGGACCCGACCCTTCCTACTCCTCAACCGAAAGTGGAGGGCACCGTCATCCCTGCCCCTTACCCGCTAGAGGAGCCTCGCTCCCCGGTTTCTTCTCCACCCAGGGAAGAACCTGTCTCCCCTTCGTCTTCATCTAAATCTGTCATGACTTCACCACACCATGCGTCTAAGACCACTACTCCCATCTCGTCTTCAACCTCGCAACCATCAACATCTTCCTCTCAGCCATTTTCCCGGTTAGTGGAGAAGATCAAACTTCTCCCTTCGAGGAAAGTGACGCCTCAGGTGTTGTGGGAGCGTCTTAAAGCCCTTCAACATACCCGCGCCCTCTCATCACATGCCGCTAATCCTCCTAAGGTAGAATCTCGTCAGACTCTTGACAAAGACCAGACTCTCAAACCTCAACCAAACCCGTCCAAACCAAAGCCTGCATCTATCTCGTCTAAACCCATCAAGTCATTTGGCGTTCGTCTTATCTCCTCCCTCACTCACCCGCAAGTGAAGGTGGACTTAGGCTAGACCTCGACCAGTAGTAGTCTTCCAACCAAGGCGAAGAAGACTGCCAGACCATAGAAATGAACGTCTCCTTCCCCGTCACCATTGCCATCCATTTTGGGCCCCCATCCTTCGACCTTGGCTAGCATCCTTCCCACTCTGGCCTTCAACCAAAACTCGTTGCCTCCTTTGCTTCCTCTGCCTACCTCCAGTCGTCCCTCTCTCAAAAAGGCGGTATCAATCATCAAGAAAGAGCCGTCTCCATCTATCACCGCGCCATCAACCCATAAGGTGGTATGGAAACCTCTTCTAACCTCGCCTAAGCAAAAGTCACCAACCTCACGCATATCAAATAGCACGGACCCTCTATTGGGCTCATACTCATCGATATTGCGCCGAATTCTCCAGACTTCTGACATAACCCTTCCGCCCATCAAGCCTTTCCAACCTCTCGGGTCCAAGCCCTCCTGGTTCGACGATACAAAAATTTGTTTATATCATCGTACACCAGGACACAACACCGAGACTTGCTGTGCCCTCAAGGCTGTCATTCGCCGCCATATGGAGAAAAACACTCTTCTCCTTGAGGACACTCTTGACCAGACCCGGACTCCTTCTTGTCCAACCCCTTCAAACACGTCAACATCTCACCAGCAAGACATGACCCCTTCTTCGCCTCCCATTTTTGAAATCAATGCTATCTGTATAACCACTAGATCGCAAAAGGACAAGGCCAAGGAAAAAGCTGCCATTCCTTGGACCTATCCCTTCGTCAAGCCACCCCTTGCGCCCAAGCCTAAAATCTCTATCCTTGGTGCGTCCCAACCTTCTTCGTCTTCCTCTTCTGGGCCAATTCACGACTCCATGTTGAAGCAGCTTCACCAGACACCTGTGAAGATGTCTCTTTACGACCTTATCCAAACCTCGCCTCAGCACCGTCAAGCCCTTATCCAAGCCTTGCAGGCAGTGGAGGTCTAACTCGAGGACCCCCAACCACTCGCTGCCCTCATCCATTCCTTGTCTCCTGTCGCTTCCATCACATTCAACGATTCTGAGATTCCCACATCTAACACAGAAGATCAGGACGTCGCCCTCTTCATCACTGCCTATGTTCATCGGACACGCATTAAATGCGTTATGATCGACAGCGGCGCTAGCATCAACATAATCTCTACCCATGCCTTTGATCAGCTGGCTCTTCCCAAGAACTGCGTCTCCAAAACTGACGCGATCTTACACTCTTTCAACAACACCACCGCCACGACCATTGGCACAGTCATCCTCCACATTCGCGTAGGCCCACGCACAGTCCCGGAGCTCTTCTATATCATCGAAGGAGAGTTTCAATACAACCTTCTACTGGGCCGACCTTGGATCCGTGCCATGGCCTGTATACCCTCCACCCTGCACCGTTGTGTGAAGTTTGAGCATGACGGGCAAGTCCACACCATTCCCGCTGACCCTTCACCCTTCAAGACTTGCAACACCACCTACCGTCCTAACGACATCCTCATTCCCCTCAAGCCGTCCACTCCGGCACCGCCTCCATCTGCGAAAGCTTTGACCAGTTCGCAATCGGCGGTTGCCCTCACCCCTCCTCTTCAAGCGTCGACCAAAGACCCCATGGAAGACATCTTCCAACAACTATCACTTGGGGAATATCGCTTGTTGACCCTCGACATGTTCCAAACTCCGCAAGAGTATGGACGCCTTCACCTCAGTCCTAATTACGACCATCGGATCGGGACGGTCGTACCTTATGGTCCTCCTCACTTCCAAACCAACTTTGTCTATGGGGGGCTTAATCAAGCTCCTACCAACGGCACTTCCCTCTCTTCACCCCAACCTTTCACATCTGATTTCTCATTTCTTGGCAACCCCGCCTTTGCACACACCTTCACAGGTGTGCATGGAAGGGTTTTGGTTTCGGATGATATGAGCAGGGCTCCCATCAGCCCATCGAGCCGCTCAATGATCACGATGCCAAGAAACGGTATGGCCTGGGATATCATGACCCCACTCAGGCTCCTTCTGACCTTTGTCCCGAACCAACCATTGACCAATCTCTTCCAGACTCACCCATTTCCCCTTCGTCACCTACGGAGTCGGTGGTTTCCATCCCTCCTAGTTTTTTTTTTTTTCCATAAACATCATCCGCCTGGAACCCCTGACCTATCAGCTCAATGGGGTGCCCAGGTCTCTCCCTCTCATCTTTCCTAGCATGGTAGAGGATGAGTCGGCAACCATTCACACTGTCCACTGCGTTGACGATGACGCCATCCTTTCCTACATGGGTGCCGATGACTCTTTCATCCAGCGTTTCCTCCCTTCCGAGACCCAGGTTATGTTAAATGAATCCACCATTGACATCAACCTCCCTTCTTCTTCTGATGTTCCTCACGTCTTAAAGATTGGCCAATCTTTAGACGCTCAGGAGCAGCTTGACTATGCCCAGTTCCTTTCCAACCATAGCAAGGCCTTTGCCTGGACTTACAGCGACATGCCTGGCATCGACCCCACCATTGCTACCCATAACATTGTCACCAAACCAGAGGCTAAGCCTGTTAGGCAGAAGCTTTAAAAGATGCATCCTTGCATTGCGCTTCTTGTCAAAGAGGAGCTTCAGCGCCTTCTTTCTGTCTCCTTCATCCAACCCATCGATTATCCACAGTGGGTCTCTAACATCATCCCAGTTACTAAAGCAACTGGGGGGATTCGGATCTGCACAGACTACCGCGACCTTAACCTAGCCTGTCCCAAAGACGACTTTCCTCTTCCTAACATTGACCAGCTTGTTGATCTCACGGCCGGCCATGAAATGCTATCTCTCATGGACAGGTTTTCAGGATACAATCAAATCCTGATCGCACCGGAAGACCAGCACAAGACTACCTTTATCACCCCATGGGGGACTTTCTGCTATCGAGTCATGCCTTTCAGCCTGAAAAATGTTGGTGCCACATATCAGCGCGCCATGACTTACATTTTCCATGATCTCCTCCACAAAATCATGGAAGACTATGTGGATGACCTTCTCGGCAAGTCCAAGCTTCACCGCGACCACTTAACCATTCTCACAATCATCTTCTCTTGTCTTCTGCAATACAATGTCCGCCTCAACCCCAAGAAGTGTGTCTTTGGGGTCCTCTCAGGAAAACTTCTCGGCTTCATCATTTCCTTTCGTGGTATCGAGATAGATCCCGCCAAGATCCGCGCTATTCTCGAAATGCCGCCCCCGACCAATCTCAAGCAGCTTCGCAGTCTACAAGGGAAGCTCCAGTCCATTCATTGTTTCATCTCGCAACTTTCAGACTGCTGCCAACCTTTTCATCACCTCCTTAAGAAAGACGTCTCCTTTAAATGGGATAAGGGCTGTCAAGAGGCTTTTGAAGCCCTCAAAGGCTATCTGGTCTCTCCACCAGTCCTCATTCCACCTAAGGACGACCAACCCTTCTACCTTTATATCTCTGCCACCAACCATTCGTTAGGTGCCATGATCGCGCACCGAGATGAGCATCATCACGAGCAAGCGGTTTACTACATCAGCCAAACACTGGTCGACTATGAAACTCGGTATACTCATATCGAGAAACTCTGTTTGGCATTAGTCTTTTCCGCTACCAAGCTCCGCCACTATCTTCTCAACCACAAAACCTTTGTCGTCACTCACACCGACCCTCTCAAGTACATGCACTCCAAGCTATATCAGAATCAACGTATGGCTCGGTGGCTCATGCTGCTTGTTGAGTTTGACTTCGAATTCATCCAACAGAAATCTATCAAGGGGCAAACCATTGCTGACCAACTGGCGGATGCCCCTCTTCTCGACAACCAACCTTCACACTATGAGTTCCCTAACGAGTCTATCGCTACCCTTTCCACCGATGACACCGTCTACCAGATGACTATGTTCTTTGACGGCTCTAAATGTCAACTCGGTGGGGGTGCGGGGGTCATCCTCATCCCACTCGAAGGGGAGCCCATGCCTCTATCTTTCAAGCTTGACTTTGATTGTACCAATAATATGGCTGAATACGAGGCCTTAATTTTGGGACTTCAGACTGCCCTTTCTCTCCACATCAAGTCTATCAACATCTTCGGCGACTCGCAGCTCGTCGTTAATCAAGTTAACGGTTCGTATCTCTATAAAAACGAAGTTTTACAAAGGTATAAGAATCGTGCTGACCTTCTTTTGGCATCTTTCGACCATTACCTCTTGCAGACTGTTCCACGCTCTACGAACAAGTTTGCCGACACCATGGCTTCTCTTGCTTCGCATATCCCGTCTTCATCATCATCATCCCGCCTTTTTGTCACAGTGCATCATGTACCTTTGCCTTCATACATCTCTCCTCACATCGACCATATAAACACTGTCAATTCTAGCCCACAAGATGACTGGTATAAGCAACTTGTGGACTACTTGTCTCTTTCTGTCACTCCTCCCAACCTCTCTAGCAATGCACGCTGAGCTTTCATCAAGCGCACAGCTCGCTATACCATGCTAGGAGGTCTTCTTTATAAGCGAGGCTTTGACGGTCTCCTTCTTCGCTGTCTAACCCCCGCTGAAGCTTCTCATGCCGTAAAGCAAGTCCACGACAGGATTTGTGGTGGACACTTCAGTGGAAACTTGGTTGCCAAGCGCATCCTTCACCTGGGTTATTATTGGCCCACCCTTCATCAAGACTGTAGCGATTATGTTCGACATTGCATCAAGTGTCAGCAGCACTCTAACCTGCTTCATCTCCCCAGCCACGCCTTGCAAGTCGCTCAAGATTTTTGGCCTTTCTCTCAGTGGGGCTTGGATCTCATCGGTGAGATCAACCCTCACTCGTCTCTTTGTCATCAGTCCATCATCACTGCCACTGGGTATTTCACCAAGTGGGTGGAAGCCATTCCTCTTGTCTCCACAAAAGCCGACAAAATTGTCGACTTCATCAGCAGCCACATCATCTATCATTTCGATGTCCCTCACAAAATCATCACCGACAATGGCAAGTCCTTCAAAAACAAGACTGTCCAAAAACTATGCGACTCATTTGGCATCAAACTCAGCTTTTCTTCGCCTTACTACCCACAAGCAAATGGGCAGGCCGAGGCTTCCGACAAAATTCTCACCAAAATTCTCATGAAGGTGGTCGACGATATAGGAAGGGATTGGCACGTTCATATCCCCTTCACTTTGTGGGCCTACCGCACTAGCATCCGAACCTCTACGGGTGCTACTCCCTTTTCTCTCGTGTACGAAACAGAGGCTGTCTTACCTCTCGAAGTACAGATCCCGTCTCTCCGCATCTCCCTGCATGACATTCTCTCCAACGACGACTTTCGCCAAGATCGCCTAGCTCAACTTGAGTTACTTGACGAGCGCCGTCTGGCTGCCCTTAATCATCTCCATGTCTACCAAAGTCGCATAAAGCGGGCCTACGACAAAAATCTGCGAGAACGAGATTTCAACATCGGAGACCTCGTCCTCAAAGAGAATCAGCACGTGACCAATATGGAGCGAAGTAAATGAGGCAAATTCACCCCCAATTGGCTTGGACCTTTTATCATCACGCACAAGTATGGGTCAGGGACTTATCATCTGTCTTCCCTCGACAGACGGCCAGAACCTGAGCCTCTTAATGCGTTACATCTTCGACCATTCTTCTGCTAGTCAAGTACTCGTCTACTTGACACGTAACTTGAGCTCGTCCCTTGAGCAATCCTCATCCTCTTAATCCTCATCCCTTTCAACCCTATTCCTCTTAACAAGTCCTCTACAACCCTTTTAGGATGTAGTGATGCTTTGTCCTAATAAAAAGGGGCGTCCTTCAGCTTCTACAGTCTTGTCCGTGACTCTCATTTCTATCAATATATACAAGTCAAGACGTCAAAACATATCCATGGTCACTAAATCAAGTCAAATCAAAAGACAGACTGATCCCTCGAAGGACAGCTGTACTATCATTGCTGTATTACTAGACTGATCCCTTGAAGGACAGCTAGGCCAACTTATCAAACATTATCAAACAAAAATATAGACCACTCCCTCAAAGGATGGCTATGACTACTCTGGCAATAAACAACAACTTTTTTTAGAAGCTTCCCGCATCGATCAGCTTCGCAACCTGACCATTACATCAAATGACATCTCTATGCAGGCTTCCCGCATCGATCAGTCTGCGCCAAAAAAAAAAAAAAAAAAAAAAAAAAAAAAAAAAAAAAAAAAACGAGTCACGGACTTGGCTTGTAGTTGTCTCAGGGTCTCCTATAAAAGGGGAAAGGTTATTCCTGCTCTTAAACTGGGTTACCCTATCCTCCTCCTATCACCTTCTCAAGGGACTTCGAGCTCACTTTAATGTCAAAGTGATTCGATTACCGTTCTAACTCAACACTGGTCAACGACGTAATGCATGAACGGGGCTTTTGTTCTAACAACCCCTATCTATGCTTCCTTTCTGGTCCTTGTCAATGAAAGACCAATTTGCCTTTCACCTTTTCTCTACACTTTGGTCACGCTTTGGCCACGTCAATTGTCGACTCATCCTTAAACCCAACCAACTTCAACATTTCTCAAATCCAGCCTCGACATTTTCAACATGACATCAGGCATCATCCTAGACTATTTCACATAGTTTCTATGGACACCAATACACATGGGAACTACCGACCAGACCCAATTTATGTTAAGCATAAACCAATACTTGCTGAAGCATAAATAGACCCTTCTATTTATTTTTAGCATACATCCATCGCGACTATGGAAACTTGCTAGAGATGAAAGACTCTCGACCACTTCTACAGAATACACCATCTGTAGCATCCTTTTATCCTCATCTTAGCCTCATCATTTCAACGCTTGACCAATCTCATCATCGACCAATCTTCTCAATTCGTCTGAACTACATTGGTCTGAGGCCCTATGACCAGGGCTATGTAGGCAGCACTCAGATACCGCATCTTCTGAGGTTAGCTCGACCACCCCCTTTTGTTCATCTCTATGATGGACAAACCTTCTCTTCTTTGACTCTTATCACACCCAACTTCGTGACCTTTGACCAAGACCTTTGACCAAGACCTTTGACCAAGACCAATCATCAACTTTGACCAAGACCAATCAATCCCTCTGACCCTTCCTCCCTTTTAGGGAGAACTACATCGGCCTGAGGCCCTATCACCAGGGCTATGTAGGTAGCACTCAGTTGACATAGGGTCTTCTGGGGTTAGCTTGGCCGCATCCTTTCGTCCATCCATCCTCTTGACCAATGACCATTGGAGATCATGCGTATCTTCTTTGACCTTCTTCCAAGCCAATGTTGCCTTGGTTGTTTTTGTGTGTGTGCTACCTCACGACTGGTTAGCAGAATTGTCCGCAGACTATTTTTGACCATTCACAAGTATAGGATCGCGAGCCAGTTGATCCCTACTATTTGTGGCTTTTTCATGTTTCTGGGAGCACTTCCTGAGCCCTGGATACCTGGGACACGATGACCATTTGGAGCTTCAGCTTAGATTGAGTGACCCGATCAGCAGATGACTAAATGCTGGGGCCCAGTTACTTCAATTTTGGCACTCCTTGACTCTCTACATGCGACAATTTGACCTGACCCTCTCGTGAAGTGGAATACGCGCAATCACGACTATGGCAGCGTTTTCACTCACTCTCTTCTATCCATTTCTCTGTCAAATCGACACTCGATCTTCGGTTCCCTTCTCTCGACTATCGCTTTGAGGGGGGAACACCTCATCCTTTTTCTGGGGCAACCAACTACTGTTTTTGTCTTGCAGTTCGTCTAGAACAACCAACAAGACAAAAAGGGGCAAATGTAGACACCGCAAACGTGTCTGCACCTTGGTTCTCCTCCTTGGTCCTTTCTCCATCCTAGTCCTCCTTGGTCCCTAACCCACCTAAGTCTTATTAATTGGAAATAAACATCTATTTTTAATTAAATAAGGCCCCCTTTCCACCCTACCCTTGCCACCTTGGATCCTTCCTTGAATCCCTCCACCTTCCCCCTAGCATTTATTAGGCCAAATCTCACCATTATATCCCCCCACGCCCATTTTGGCATCCTTGTGACCGTTCTTCCCATGACCCCTCACCCGGAGGTGTGCAAGAATGGGCCGAGGCTATTTTTAGCCTCTGTGCCCATCCTGCGACCGCCGACGTCGGTGACCCTTCGGCCGACGTCGGCAAAACTGCCGGCGTCGGCAGCCTTCATTATCCCTTTCTGCATCCGTTGCAGCCCCTGGACTCTTGAGCTCGAAAACAGACTTCTCTTGACGCTTTGGCTTTCATCTCTCCTCTGTCTTGACCTCGTGCAGCAACAGCAATAGGTGAAAAGGCTCTGGATCAGGTATTCTCTTCTTGCAACAAGTCTTCTGTGGCTCCAACAACATTTTCTCCTCTCTTCATTCAGCAAGCTAAAAGGTAAGCAAGTCTAGTTTTTTATTTCATTTCTTTAGTTTTTAATCATCTATCTTCTATTGTCTTCTGATCCCTCTGTCCTTCCCCCTGAGAGGCTGCAAAGCCTTCTCAGGCCCTGTCCTCTATGAATCCTCCTCTTCCCTGTCCTTTGTGTCTCTTCCTCTTCCCCATCTCTCTGCCAAGAAGACCTTGCATCAGGCACCCAACCCGAACCAGACCACTCCCCAATCCATCCAAATTTGTCCCCGTTCAGTCTCAGACCCGTCCACAGTCCAGAAAGTAACCCAGACCCGACTACAGGCCACAACCCCGACTGACGCCGGTCACTTCCCCAACTGACGTCGGTAGGATAACCGACGCCGGCAGATCAGATAACCGACGCCGGCGACATTACCGACCTCGGCGACTGTCATCAGTCCTACAACTCTTTCAGGTAATCATTTTGTTTTCTTCTTTCCTTTCTGATTTCTTTGTCACTTCTGTATTCTGGCATTCTGTCTTTTATCAGTCACTTATCTCATCAAAACAGTGGGTTGACCTCCCTTAAGGAAGTTTTTACACTTCTGGGAACAAGCCTTTGCTTGGCAACCCACTGCCCATCCTTCTAACATTTTTCTTGTCCAAGTTTCCTTTTTTTCTTGCAGGTGTCATTCCTCCACAGCCAAAGAGGAGTGCTCACAAGCGTCTGGATTTACGGTGCGCAATATTTAGTCCAGGTACTTCCCAAGCCTTGTCCATTACTTTCTTTTAGTTTCTTTCTTTATGATCTGAAAAGCAAATTTGAGGTAGAAACAGCATTAAACAAAGAAAGGGAAAGAGACTAAAATTCAAAAGTTGAATTTTTAAAAATAAAAATGGGACCTTAAGGGTCACATTAGGAATGCCAAAATGTTTTCATATTTTTTTATTTTTTAATATGGACTAATTAGCTATTAAAAACAAAGTAAATGTAGGGTTTTAAATATTACCTAGATATGAAGGTTGATTATGTACCATTGATCAAGATATGTGGGAACTCCTCTTTGGCTAGGGAGGAATGACCTGCAAATCACACTAAATCATAAAAAAGGGGATTAATAGAAATATTAGTGGGTTGTCTAGTATGAAACTAGTCCCAAGAAGTGATACACTTCCTTAAATGGATGTTACTCCACATTTAACATTCAAGTTTATAAACAAACATGAAATTAAAAAGGTATATATGGATAAGATATAAATTGTCAATTCCAAAGATATCTAATCTATAACAAGATTAATATGATCAAAGTAATTATCCCAAAATTTAGTAGTAATATCAATGTCTTTTGAATTACAACCAATTATTCATTAATGCTTTTTTTATTAGGTGTGAAAACCATAGTACGAAGACCTAATTTGAATGAACTGTCACTTTGATCAATGAAAAATGGTTGTTGAAAAATGGGAAGATCAAATATGCTAACACTATCATGTGCTAATATAGGTAGAGTGATCTACATGTAAAAGATAGGTTTTTAGAAAATAGAATGTAGGTTTAGACACGTTTTTAAGACTAAGAATTTTATGAAAATAGATTGTAAGAATATATTGAAAGTTTAGCAGGGATCAATGATGATCTTGCAAGATTGACATTGATTTAGATGGATTGACATTAATTATATGTAAAATGCTAAATTTTAAAAATAGACTATAATAAGGACTTATATTATTGATAAAATAATAAAAATTTAATGTAAAATAGTGAAAGATAGACACAAAAGACTATATATTTGATATGTGAATAAATTAAAGTGTAATTCTAACCTTTATGGATGAAAACAAACTTGGCAAGATGAGTTAAAAAAAATTTGAAAATCCTTTGATAATATTTCAAATAGAGGTTCTATAAGATAACAATTTGACAACATCCATATACAAGTTTCAATGAGATTTTAGCAGAGTTTGAAAGTCTAAAAGCATAGTCATCAGCCCTCGAGCCATGGAGGTTTGTTGTTTATATATGGATCGATGTCGATATATAAGAATCAATGTTTATCACGGAGGATCGATGTTGATTAGCCTAATTTGGTTAAAAATTGGCTTAGGCTATTTCAAATAAAATGCCAAACTTAGTGAATATAACCCTAAGTTGTTTGCATGGGTTTTTTATGAATGTAATTTATTAGAAGGGTTTTTAGGAGGTTAGATGGGTTTTATTTTTATTTTTGCTTTTAAAATTTTATGGTTAGAAATGGTAAAAATGGGATTAATTAATATTTAACTATAGTAATTAAGTCTAATTAACCTATGTGGTAAAGTTAAATGGGTGGGGTGAATGCAATTATTTTAAATAATTACTAATGAGGGGACATTGTGCTATAAATAACATAATAATGTGATGACACACCAATTTAATACACAAGGGTGTATAAAACTATATTCTACACTTCAAGATGCATGCTATGGAAACTATGAGTTAACCTTCGATGTCAATAAATATAATGATTGATGGAAGACATTTTATCTAGCACCAAATATATGAAGTATGCCTAGGTAGAATGGAACAAAACATATCCCTCAAACCAAATAAATTATAATTTATGAAAATGGTATAGTTTATAAAGACCTTAACATATGACCCATGATTTATTACAATAAAAAATTATTGCGCAAACCTTAAAAACTAAGCTACCATTACGCAGGGTAATTGAAAAACTAATAGTTGACCCTCAACATGCTTAGGATTCCATTAAACCATAGCCTACTCGAATACCAGATGATGGGTCTAGTCCAGATCAATGTATGATAAACATAAAATATAGGATCTAATCATAGACAATTTGATAATATTTTAACAAACCAAAATTATATTATTCATACTCTCTGATTAATAAATCATATGGGAGTTACAATTATATAGGAAAATCCTTTCCTATAAATAGGGTGAATCATATCACTAAGAATATCTCCTCACACCCTATTAATACTCAAAAACCTATAAATAAATAATAAAATACTTATTTGTGTACTATTTTTTCAAATAACAATAATAATACAACTAATAATATATTCTTAATCAAATGTTTCTAACAAACTATATATCAGTAATAATGAATTATTATGGTGTACAAATTACTGTGAGGGATAACTATTACCTAATAGTTTCCTCATCAAATATCATTTTTTATTAGAAATCTCCTCATTCCTTTCTTTAAATTATCATACTTTACTATTACCCTTCTTATATGTAACTACATGTAATCTTATTCTCTTTATATCCTCAAACATGCAAGTAACTTCCATTTCTTGTCATTCCCACATAGGGGTGGTATTTACAACTTCTCTTTTTCTTTGTTTTTCATGACTTACACATGGAAGATACCTAAAATCACTTATTATTACCTTATAATATCCTTTTACATACTTAAAAAACCTTATATAACAAGATATTTCAATAAAATCACTCCTAATCTCTCATTACATCATTCAAATATTTAAATCCCACTTTTGGTAGGAAAACACAAAATGATGTCAAATTTGAATTCTATGTACACCTAAGAATTATAATTAATGTAACCATCCCATATTAGACATATAACACACATATCAACCTAAATTTGAAATAAATGATGATGCTTCTGCATCAAACTACCAGCCTAGAAAAGTTTATGAGCACCTGCTCATGCATCATTGTTGTTCTTAAAAATTTATCTTAAATGAATCTTCTACCAAAAATTAATCATATATGTGGGTGTGTTATTTACTCCCACATATATAATTATCCTTCATTTTTGTCTTACCCATCCATCCTACAAACATAATCAATTTGTTAAATAAATCAAATATCCTCTTATGCCTTTGAGACATAGTCCACTCCTCCTAATTGTTTGTATACTACTCATACTGCCAAGAATTCTAATGAGTTTTATAATTGATCATTATTTAACAGTGAATAAATCAAAAAAATTATTTTCTCTTCACTTAATACTATTTATTATTCATTTATTTCCTATCCTTCAATCTTAGTTCGTTTGAATATTTAAATTCCTACCTCAACCTTCAAAATATGTATTTCTTGTATCTTATCCTTTTTTACTTGAATGTTTCTTACCTTTATAATTAATCTTGATTTAAACACAATTGATTTATATGATAAGTCTATAATTTCTCTTGTAATTTCCTTCACCATATCCTTAAACAAATTATGAGGATCAAACTTATCTTCTTTCTTGATTGCTTCATACACACTAGAATATGAATTATTATCTTCATACCTTTACTCTTTTTGTTTTTATTCATAATATATGGTTTTTTATTTGTATTCCTTTACATCCTATTTATTAAGGATCATTACCTACTCATTCATCTTACGTTTCATAGGTGATTGACCTATTTTTTCTTCTTTAAGTATCAAGATGTTATATTGAGCCTCCCCTTCATCTTGGTTTCTCTTAAGCACTACTTGATCAAATGGTTAATCCTCTTTCTCTTTTCCCATATCATATGGCTATTTTTTTTCCCAAAATTATGTTGGTCCCCTTATAATCTCATTTCTATATGACCTCATCTTCATTCTCCTAGTTACCATCACTTATTTAGATTTCCAAACCACTAATTCTAAACACATATGAAAGTAGGCACCCCAATGGTGACCTATAGATTTTATAAGAAAATAAAACTCAATAATTATATTTTCTTTAATCTATACCTTAGTTGTAACCTTGATTTCTTATTCACTTGAATTTTTTCTTACAACGTGTTTGTCTACCTCATCACTCTTTATTGGCTGAAACTCAACTTATGCATTCTCTTTATTCAACTATTTCTCTTAGATTCTCCTTTTCTCAACTTTTTCTTTCCATTTTAGTTTATTGGAATCCTAATTTAACCTGTCTCTTACACTAGAAACCATTTCATCATATCATGCATATATATATTGTTTCTTAGCTTTCTTTTTTCCTTCTAAGTCATCCTAAAAATCATATGTTTCCATATTTTCTCCACCTACAAACATACACAAATCATTAGTTTAAAAATTTTGAGGCTCATATGCCTCTCTTGATGTCTCAATTATTAACATACTTCTTCCTTGTTGCTCTTCTTCATCACTAAGAGATGATCCTTCCTTTGGATATTAAATAGACATCTCTTCAACATTATCCATGATCATTTCATCTTATCTAAAGTACTAATCACCTTATTATTCATACATACTAAGTTACTCATTCTTCTAAAAAAATTTCATCTCTCTCTTGAGATTCTTACAAAGCAACTTCTTATTATTTCTTTATTTTCTCATAGATTTCCTATTTTTCCTCTCAATACGTATCCTTATAAGCCACTAATATTTTTTTCTCTTCATGAATCATACCATGGGTTATCTCCTTCCTATATTTTCTCTATCGTGAGCATCATTTTTTCTAACTTCCTTATAATTTAACTTAAATATCTTATTTTTATTCCCACTACAACTCTCTCTTTCTCTCATCATATTTTATCTTCTCCTTAGGTAAAATATTCTTAATCATTCCCTTCATTCTTAGCTTCTCATAATCCATCACCTTATTACAAGTCCTTCTAACTCGCCTCTTTCTCCTTAACACCTCACTTGGGTACCATATTGGTCTTCACTTGAGACATTATCTTACCTTGTCCTCACTTCATACTTATCTTTCACATCTTTGTGTACCCTAGTAACTTCTAATATTTTCATTAACTTATTCTAACATTCATCTCTATTCTTTCTTAGTTACACCTCTCTTTAGCTCTAATACTATTCATTGGCCTAGAATACCTAAAACCTTTTTTTATTCTTATAATTAAAAAAAGAAATTTTATTAAATTTTTAAATACATAAAACTTCATAAACAAATACAAATTCTTACCTTAGGACCTCAACCTTATTCTTTGATAAAAATTTGATGTTATGATCTTGCCTCTTATTTTAAATGCTTTGGAATTAACCTATATGCTTTTACTTATTTTCATAATTAAATGTCTACAATTCCCAAATAACTTTTTTATATGATACCAAAATGATGTAGATAAAATTTTATTCCTCTCATACTCTACAAAACACTAAACTCTAATACCTATTTTTGTTCTTTTAACCCCATAGTTAACTTTGTTATTATACTTACTTGTTAGTGTCTTTAATAGTTTACTAATATTTATCTCAACTCCTCTACTCATAAACCTTTACTAGATTATTATTTGACTCACTTATTACCTCTAAATCTACCACTAAATCCTTCTTCACCAACTAGTTCTTTATTCTGAACTTGTCTTACTTATTTAATGTCTCTTCTAGGCTTGACTAGGCCCAACTAACTTTTACCACTATATTTCATCTAATAAATCTTATTCACTCTTCCAAACTCTTTTATTGTCTTCTAGTATGCCCATGAACTCCTTTGATCATCCTCCACACTTTCTTACCTTCATTCTTCACTTTTTCCCTTCAAGGGATATTAGGCCTAGAAGGTCTAATACATTCTTCCAATATGGATTTTTGGACCTAAGGTATTTATGTTAGCTCTTGAAATTATATTAATTCTCAAGATAATTAACTCTACTCAATTAAATTAAAAATTAATATCTTTACCTCTCTTTCCTTACTTTTATCTCACTTACCTTATCTTCTTATTTTATTCCTTGTAACCCTCTTAACCTATAAATATACTTGGTTTAGGAAACTAAAAAGGGATATTAACAATCTAAGCACCATTTTGATGACCCTTTATCCCTATTATAATACACTCAAACTTTCAACTCACTAACCTTAAGGGAGACCACTTGATTCTATAGACCTAATTCCTTATTATATAATGAATTACCATATAATATGGTATCAAATAAACTCAAAACTAATCCATTATATTTATCATGGAAAAACACCTTAGATGACCAAGTCTCATTATTATTTTATGATTAGAACTCCATTTATACTAGTTTTAGATTGAAGACCCTAAATCATGGTTATTTAGAACTATGCTAGCCCGAGAGGTTATGAGAATGAATATTTTGATTTTTAAATAACCTAAAACTTTTATAAAACCTTAATAAGGCTTGTATAAAATATATAAATATTTTACATTCATCCATTGGGTTTAAATACTCATAACAATGCTTTCATATGCAAAATTCTAGAGTTATATAACATGTATTAGGACTCTGTACATAAAATATGGTGGTTCGAGTTCAACATTACATTATAAAGTCAATATTATATACCTATAGTGATTATTCTCACCAATAACACACTTTTCTGAATTTTTATACTACTAATAAT